>BOPP01000239.1:352737-377603 GCA_017312745.1 Gryllus bimaculatus | reverse complement strand
GTGGGGTGGGTCGCCGGGAGCCCGGAGGGCCGAGGGTTGGCGGTGGGAGGCGCGAGGCGAGGCGGCCGCGGGGCGGAAGGAAGCTGCGATGCCAGACATCGATTTGCACTCTACCTTTCACCCCGCCCTCGCGCGGGCTGCGCTGCGACCGACGGGCCTCCTCCGGACCGTGCCGCCCGCACAATAGCTGTGCGCCCAGCGGAGGAGGACACGCAGTTCTGGGAAGAGCGCGAATGCTCCAGGCCGCCTCACACCGTGCGGCTTCTTTCGTTCCGAGGGGAAGAGGCAGTACGCGCCACACAATGATCCTCCAGCATCCCCTCTTTCGGGAAGGAATTCATTAGAATTGGCTGAATTATCTTCACATATACCTACTTTGAATATATCTACACTTTATCCCGTTTCATTTTCCTTCCAAATATAACCATACCATCCCTTCCTAACTGTATCCTTACTCCAGCTCCTGTCGTATCTCTCACTCTCGTGTTTCCATGTTTCCTTTTCATAGTGGCAAACACTATTCAGCTTTGCCTCACACAATGAATCCCACTCCTGCCGCATTTTCCAGTTTATGTAGCCCTCTCCATCCTGTCTGGGATAAATTACACAGGTCTACAAAATGAAACTTCTTGTGATCATCAGAAATAAAAGCATATTTTCATTTTTATTACAGATTACGGTTTTGCATTCAGACTCACGCACCCTTTTCTACAGAAGCGAAAGCATTCGTTACTCTAAAAATCGACCATATTTTATATCCTTATAAATTTTGTTAGTGAAAGGAGAATAGAGAGTGTAACCTAAGTGACATTCTACAGCTCAGTTTTTGAAATGTACACAAAAGTCGTTTGATTCCATTAACAGAATCTGAAGATATGGTGTTCCCAGGAAATGTTCATACATCCACTGGAATCTTTTCCAGGCATCTTTTTCTTCTTGAGTCATCGTGGTGATCGCATCATCTTTTAAAATGTTTCAGATTCAGGGTCCTGCGAATATTCCTTCCCTAATTTTTGCTGCTAATTTTTACTGCTAATTTTTGGATAAGTTTCAAATAGCCATTAGAATACTCAAGATTTTACCTTTCAAATCGTCTTCACCTAGCAATCCAAACTTTGTATAAAGAAGAGGGACAAATATGTTGGGATCCACTGACCACGGCACTGACGCCGTTGACAGGGATCCACACTCGTCAAAATGTGTTTAGAATATGTTTACATTTTCGAAGCATTTTGATATTAATAACACACGGACATAGAGAAAAGAGACTTTCGCACGCAACAAGAACATTGGTCAATATTAATATTGAATATCCTGTCGAGATTCGAGAAAGGTCCATTCACATTGACATTCACAATACGTGATTCTCCAGCGAATAGAGACATCTCTCTTGTCTTTTGAGATAGTCGAAACAAAAGCTCATTTCATTCCCTGAAATGTTAGTTCTCGAAGGAATGGCTTTGCCGTTGGAAATTCCCACAGTTAGCATGTGAAAACCTTCCTATCACAGAAACCATTCGTATTAGAGAAAATCTAAGCATATATTTGTAATCAGGGCGTCACACTTGGGAAACTCACTTATTTTCTTTTCTAATGATTTTTCACTGTTGACTAGGTACGTTCTTATTTTGGGTGATCATTTGCACATTTGCAATATTAAAACCATATTATTGCAAAAAAAGATATGTGCTAGAGAAATTATCAGTACATATTTGAAATCAAGGCGTGATACATGGTAAATTACACATAATTTTATTTCTGATTTTTTATTGTTCACCTGTATAATTGAATCTGAAACTAATAATAAGTTCATTGCCCTATTGGATTTGTACCACTTTTCCCGTCCCTGTTATAATTTCCTCCTTCATTCCTCTTTATCCTAACATTTCAACCCCTCTTGTAGAGCACCTCCTTTCCTCATAGAACTACTTTATCATCATCCCGGCTGGATCTTGTGGTAAAATTTGATAACCAAATCACATTTCAATAACACCTAGCTGGGACGTCCACTTCTCCTTCTAACACTTCTTTGTAATTCATATCTCTCTTATCAACCTTTTCTATAAACTTGTCAACTCAACGACCTTCTTTCTGCAGTCTCTCATATTTCCGTCTACGTCCCAACAATTCTATGTAAGAATGTATATATGTACGTGGTGCGACAGCCCGTGAACGGGCTCAGGACTACCGGCGACGTCCCTGGCTCGTGGTAATGGGTTAAGGGGGTACGTGTGGTTATCACGTAGAGATCCTCACGCCCGCCGCATTTTGGTCTTCTCAATCTGAGAAGTGAATTTTTTCATCGTCATACAGCAACAAATACTTGCAAGGGACATTACAATGAAAATGAACTCTATATTCTTGCCTGACCAGGAATCGAACCCGGGGCTCCGTAGTGGAAAGCGAGCACCAGCTGAAATGACCAAAAGCTATCCATGAGGCAACAATACTATAATCCGATATATGTCTTTCTAACTTTTGACATAAGTAACGAATATGACTTGGCAAGATTTTATTTTCCTCCTTACTCTCCACCAGTACAGTTCTGCTCCCACAGCATAATACTACATATCAAACCCTCAATAATCATAATTGCCTGCTGCTATTTTTCTCAAACCTCCTTTTGAGTATTCCACGTACTTCCTCTTGACAATTCTATCTCGTGTTTTCCTAAATTTGTAGTTCATGATTTCCATTTTTCTTCAGATTGTACCCCAGATATTTATCATATTTGGCCTGGTCTACGTTTACACCTCTCAAATAAGTTTTGCAGTAATTGTTCCCTTTCTCCGATTACTACGTCTCAGTATCTTACATTTCTCAGGGCTACACACAATTCCTTCTTCATTCAAACATGTCCCCATCCTCTTCAGTGTTGGTTTCAAACCCATAATCATGAAGTTTCATATGCGGACCAAACCTTTCTCTTTACTAGTATAAGCCCCCGCCCCCCTCTTAACACCTATTAAGAATTCTTTCAAATCCACACACGTTCCCATATCTTGAGAAATGCGGTTTTGTTATACAGATAATCTTTGTCAATTTACGTTTTCCTCGTGAAGTCTCATAATTTATTTATATTCACTTTGTGGAATGTCGGTTTAAATTTACTTGATTTGAATATCGTGCAGCCCCATTATTGAGATCCTCTGTCTCTTCTCTTACCTTGCTACGGCTTCTTCCTCAGTGATAAATTAAAACTATTCCGGTTTGAACAGTTTATTTTGAAGTATTCATGAGAGATAAAATGTGAGAAATACAACCAAGTTGGTAATTAAATACCTAATATTTTTGGTCTCATTTGCTCACAATATAAAAGCATATGTTTTAAATTATATTTACAAATAAAAATAAATGCAAATTCAGTACTTTCAAATTTAATACTTTGACAAAGATTATGACAAATCATTATTTTTAATGTGAATTAGCATCTCCAACCAGCAGCAGTTTACATCATAGTTACTTCAAAAATTTTTATCTCTGCAGGGAGAAGTGATGCATTAGACCTCATTTTTTTCATGAATCTGGTTATGATCTAATAATGATGCGACAGACTACCATGGAAATTTGCTTGAAATAAAATGCTACTAGTATAGTTAATATATTGGTAGAAATATGTGTTTGCAATTATGTATTTAATGTAGGAAATACTATATTTTTAGATATATTCTTAAATATGTCATTTCTCCCTATGACAACTGTACATTTACTTCATAACGTACATCTCTTTCAACTTCGAACGTTTCATTCTTAGAACTTGAAAGAAAGAATGATATTTAGAAGGATATTGTAAGAAAATATAGAACATTAGAGAGATAAGGTAGAACTATAGAAAAACGTTCTCGAATGGTTTGGTTCACGACATCCTCCATTTGTATGAAAAAAAATGAAGTCAACAGGTAATAACCCGGAAACATATTTTAAATAAGTTCGAATCCGCTTTTCTTATTCAGACGTTCCTACGTGGTCAGTGTGACTATTACAGTCTGCATTGGATGCACTGATATGATTGGTAGTTTGCTGATCAATCTCTCTTGCTGCCGGACTGCGTTGAGGAGCACATTCTCTCCAGGACTCGAGTTGATCTGCAAACACTAGCCATGACTTCAGACTTCAAATGTACTTCAGTTCGCTAGTCTAATCTATTTGTAAGAGAGCCATGTTCATTTTGAAGAGTTACCACACCTGGGACCCAATTGCGTTGCATGTCGATGTCGCTGTTCAGAGTTAACTAGAAACTGAGAACTGCCCGACAGTCCCTCGCCCGGTGGAGAGAGAGCCGTCCACTGGTAGCTGCTCGTCAGCGTCAAGGCCGTAATGAATGTTGACGACACAGACAATTCCAATGCAAACGGAAGACATCGTCCTATTAAGAGAAATTAGCTCTCTAACATCCAGTGAAGCAACTGCCGATGGTCGTAGCAAACAGTCTGTCTCGATGACTTTTACTATGTAGGTATCTGATTTTAATTTCGTATCTCCATCAATGCAGTACAATAAAGTGGAACATCTAAGAAAACACCACTTTTCGTTAAGGGAGGAATTGTTTCTAAATATTTGAAGATAAATATCGTAAATGTAGTTTGCTTTTTGTACAGACGTATTATTCTCATATTTGTTTCAAGGAAGATATCCGTTTCTTATTTATTTACTTAAGCAATGCTTTTTAAGATAAAATAAACTGTAATAAACTAATAATGAAGAGTCAGAATTTTATTTGGACTTATTTTCATATTACCATGGACTTCACGGCTAATAAAATAAATTTTACTCTGTATACCAGCTCCTTGTATAATAACTTTATAAATTTGTTTCTAGTAAACATAAAAATAATTTTAAAAGTCTTCACTAAATAATGACATTGTTTTAAGAGTGTCACATTTCCTGTACATCAATTGTGTTCATCAAATGTTAAACCTTATATCCATTATTGAAGTTTTCTATGTATTCGTATCATGCACTATGACGTTTTTATTAATACACATGCTTATAAAAATCTTTTCGTAGACGTCAAAAATACGCTCGAGTTAAAATAGAAAAAGTTAACACATTTAATACTTCTATTGAAAGTTGTAAATTAGAAATATTTATTACATTAATCAAGAAAAACTTAATTGAGAGTAATTTTGTTGAAAGCAATGCAATAAATCGAAGAAATATATATTTGAGATGAATATTGGAAACCACAGCGAAAATATAGACAATAAGTGTTGTGAAAGAAGATATCTAAAACGTGTTCAAAATATGACGGTAAAGAAAGTGTTATCTATAAAAGAAGATAATATTTCGTACCTGAGATTACACGAACATTTAGATGCTGCACAACTGATGCACATTTGAAACTCATTTAGTTGGTTACCAGTGATAGATGTCTATCGCCAAAAAAGAAAGCAAAGGACGTCTAAACTAACAACTGTTCGACTGAGATCATATAGTGATTTTTATTCTCTGCCTAACAATATTGCATTAAAACTTTCTTGTAGTTTTCCTTATCAATAGTAGGATAACTTTTAGTTAAAAATATTTAATTTTTACGGATCATATTTCGGTTTTTCATCTAACGACAACTCGCCACCATGTCAGATTGCCTTCCACGGATATAAAGCGAGGCCCCGAGAAATCAAATTTTTGTGCGATATACAACGTTTAATCTTCAGTATAGAGTTCGTGAGTTAATCCTATATATTCGAAGATTAGGGAAAAAAAAATTTAATTTTTGAATTATTTTAGTCTAATTCTTACATTCCATGTCCGAACACACATTTTTTGGTACCCACGTAACGCCAACGAAGTTATCTATGTATATTTGAATACTTTGATTATTTGTATTCTCGTTTCTTGTTTTTCTTTTCCATCTCATAAATATCGTTTAAGCGATGCAATCTGTTTCATGGGTACGATTGGTTGGCTTCAGGATTTCCAAATCAGCATTTATCATCATTACTCATTTTATCTCACATCCCCTCCAATCCTATTATTTTTGCTTAACCTAGGTGTTACGTCTCCACTACAGCAGACCTGAAATTTTTATGACCTCAATTGTGCTGTGTTCATGATTTTCAATTATTATTAATTTTAATTACCTTCATAAATAATATAAAAAGTATTAGATCATATTTTACTTAGAATATTAGTGAATTCGATTTCACTAATACATGTTTGAAAAATTAAAAGAGATCTTAGACCTTGATAAATTGACCCAAGTTATAAAATATTGTATTTTTCCAGTTATCATGAAACGTTCTCATATTGTTTATTCAAAACTAGTATTTGTATTTTTAAATGTCTTTCTTCTTGTTTGGTAATTCTGCCCTAGGGAGGAGGGTGAATTAAAAAACCAATTATCCTAGTACATCCTTCGTTCTAAACTTATCCTTAATTCCGCAAATATCTTTAAGATTCTAAGGTTTTATCTTAAACAATAACCATTTTCATTTATTCACATTCATTATTATATGTTTTGCTTTCGCTTGGTAGGTTCCATGAATTTTCCCCCTTATTACTGAGCAAAAATTTTTAAGCTAATGTATTTCCTTTACGATGTTAATAGGTTTTGTAGGTTATCGATCAAGTCATTTTCTCATTCTAAGACTGCAACTAGAAGATATACGTATAACATTGAAAAAAAACATTATTTGCTTTTTTCTTGAATATGATATATCTATCATGAATATTCATTTAAATTATTCTAACTTTCTTTATGCTGTTCGTAACTTACGGTATTTGATCAAATAATTAAAATGACAATATTCCTTATTTCATTTTCCCTTGTGATACGTTAAAGAATGCACATTAATTTCCTGAGTTTCTGACTTAATTTAAAAAAGAACGAAGAAGAGGATCGTCATGTGCGCATGTGCCCTTTTGTGCATATTGAAGGATACAATCCCACGCTGAAACAGAAGTCCACTTTAGGCGAGTACCTTGCTCCCGTAAATATACACGTGACAGTGCGTGAATTGAAACCGTCAATACTGTTGAAACTCTGCTCCCCTCGCTTCGGACTCGAACACGGGACTCGAATGTGAAACAAATTCGAAACGTGTAAACGACTATGTTACACATCGTTGTCGATGAATTTCTCTTTTCTTTCCTGAAGATGCATGGAAACAGTTAATGCATTACGTCTAGTTGAGATAATCATGTTAACTACAATTGTAAGTCGTCATTAGCAGCGTGAAATACTTACGAGTTAAAGAAATCTAATAAAAAATGTTAAATATCTCTATTAAATTCAGTTATAAAACGTATCCATTTTAAGGAGTAGGTATACTTTTGTTCCAAATTCTAAGGTGCTGATGTTTGAGGTTTAAAAAAATTGTACAATAATCAATCAATGTCCACATTTCTCTCAATCGTGTAACGCCATTAAAAAGTAAATATTTCTTAATAACATATAACAGAAATGTACTAAATATTTCTTGACTTTCACTCAGGATACTTTTGAATGAAAAGTATTTTGTCTGATCTTCGGTTGTTCTAAATGTCTGAATAAAAACATTGTTTCTATGAACGTCTCATTTCACATAAAATGCATTCAGAAAAATGTATAATAATTTTGTTTAAAATATTACTTCGATACTTCACGGTACGAATTAAAAGCTTGTAGAACGAAAATATGTTGTGCTGTAAATATGCTCAGAAGAGAACATTTATTTGTTTGTTCAAATATTTTTAAAATTTATGAATAATTGTTGCCCCCCCAGTATTTTTTGCTACCTGTAAAAATTTTGTTTTGTCCATTTTACAACGTAAAGCATTTTCTTAAGGATCAGTTAAATCTTTTAAATGAAAAGCATTCATCATTCGTGTTCATTATTTGTCATTCAATTATTTTCTTTCCTAGAAAATTATCAGATCAGACAAAATAGAGATACTTTTATGTTAATCTATGATCAGCTTACTCAAAATATATTATTTTATTGACGTTACATATTTAATTTAAATTTGGTTAATATTATTTAGATTTTATTTAAAAATAAGTAGCACACAGTTTTCCTGCCACAAAAAATCATTTTGAGGTGTGGTTTGTTCACCTGGGACATTTTTTGTAGAAATGTTGCACCAGTCTAATTATATTCTATAAAACAACAAAATTGCGTCATAAATGTGGCCTGTGCATCAAAAATGTGGGAAAGTTTAAATTGGAAGATTTGTTTAGGAGATCTCTTTTAAAGAGTAATGAAGTTGACTAATGTAATTTGTCTTACTAAACAAATCGAACGTCACGGCATGGAACTGATTTTTAAAACCCTGATTTTTCTTGGGAAGGGTGAATACGTAAGAATTAGCAAATTAGCTGCATAGTTTATTAATTCATTCAATTAACAATAATGAACAATTAATAATAAAAATTAAGTTGTCGAATAAACATTTCGCAGGTTGATTATTAAAACTTTGGAATTTTAGAACTCATTACCCCGAGCGAAAGCATATTAAAATACGTCCTGCATTCCGGTTTCTATGCAATGACTTCCTGCCTCCTCCCAAACCCGAAAATGCCCCCGGAAGCGGACGCTCGAAACCAGTTGGGGAGGGGCACGCGCGAGTGGCTGCCGAAAAGCGCGAAGGGGGTCGCCTCGCCCCCCTCGCCAACTCCCGCCTCGTCTGGCCAGGCGCCGGGCCAACCGGGCTCGAGCCCGCCGCGTACGAGGGGTCGCGTGGCGCGGAGTGGCGTGGCTCGGCGCGGCGCGGTGGAACGGGGCGAGGCAGGGCGCCTGTTCTCCGAACAAATGCTTTGTTTATGAAAGGGCCCGAATTTTTCAGGAGGGCGCTCGGCAGCTAGGTGCCGCCGCCGCCCGTTCCCCGCGCTCCACCGCCCCCCTCCTCCGCGCGAGCCGCTTCCGGGCCCGGAACCGGTCAGAGGGGGCCACCGGAGGGATGGCGGCGCGTGCGCCAGCCGAAACAAGCGGCCCGAGGGGACCCTCTGCCCCCCCGGCGCCTGCCCCCCGCCCCGACCGTCGCTCCACGACATGTCCGCAGGTGTGTACGCCGCGCTGCAGTTCTATGCACAAAAAATTGTTTTCATCCAAGGATAGCGAGCCGGCGAGTCGCGTCACATAGCCGGTATAAATTGCGTATTTCGGTGCGGTACATTGTCGGGAATCGCCTTGGGACCGCTCACGCGCAGCGTAATTATGTGCGGGATTGAGCGCGTTGGCGGGCGTGGGCGGGCGCGGTTGGGCTGCCCCAAGAAACGCGGCCGCAAATGGTGCGGCGGCATCCGCGGGGGGCGCGGTCGCCCGCCAGCGCGCTCTCGCGGCACCGAGTGAAGGAGTCACGTGAACATGTCAAGCTGAAACCTCAGCTAATTATTTTCCTTCCTGTGAATGTCCTGTAAAAGTAAATATTAATTATTATTAGAAAATTTGGTTTGGGGGCGTAGATCAACAAAGCAGGGAAAGTTGGGTTCAGACAGCAAAGCAGGGTGGAGACAGGTAAAGTTACCCCTTTTGCCTGTCGCGCTTAAAAGCGTCGGTGACATTTCCTCTGTCTTCCGAATGCAAGAAATCTGATCAAGTGTGAAAAATACCACTCCAAGCCGCATATAGGGACATTCGTTTTAGTAGTTGAATGACATGTTTTTACATAATTTCAAATATAATCGTTAAGAGCTATGTCAAAAACTCGTATCTGAAATATTTTTACCTTAACATTTTGCTATACATAATTTCAATGTTTTACTGCAGAATAATATAACAATAAAACTTAACGTTCAATGGCATTAAATTTAAAAATTATTATATTGAAATACTAATGCTAATATTGAAATACAGGCATGTACTTCCTGCTATGATGACCAGTATGTCTGAATCCTGTTTTGAAAGAACTTTCTTAAGTTGAATATCAAGGTTTGGTGTGTCATTGTAGTATTTGCTACAATAAAAGAGAAACATTTTCGCCGTTAATTTGACGAATAGCGAGCCGCAATTCGCAATGTATGGGAATTAAACTTAATTAAATTCTCTTGATCTAGCTAATTAAATAAAACGTTTGAATCCGATGGCTTCAGAGCATACTTAAAAAATATCGGAAATTAAGACAATTATGATTATCATCAATTAATCTTTGATATAATGATTATTGCTAAAATTATCCGGTTAGCCATTTATACAAATTATTGTAGGCCCCGTTTAAGAAAGAGAAAAATGGATTCCTTCATTTTGAACCGAAATATCTAGGATACATGTAAGGCATAAAATCCAATAAGATATTGGGATGCATCACAATTATCGAGTTCACACGCTATGCTGTTTACTGCAATATCGTATTCTGACTCGTAAAAGAAACCACTAAAATCGTTTTTGAGATGCCTTAGTAGATTCAAAAAACATCGTTGAGTATGTGACGACAGACGTATTTTTCTGCATCATCATGAAATTTAACTCTAAAACTAATAAAAAGTTAAAAATAAATATATTATGGCACGTGATAAGCAATTTTTGTACACTTGCCTAGTGTTTCTTGCGTTGCCCAGAGCCCGAAACACAGAGGAGCTGATTACGTCGTTCTGAGAGCCAAGTCATTCTATTCGAAGCTCGCTGACTCAGTGCCGCAGAGCAACGTCGCTCGCGTTTCCCCAAATTTCACCAAATTTCACCAAGGCAATCCGGGTTCGATTCCCGTCGATTCCTTGACAACCTTACAATTTTTCCGACGAAACGGGTTTGACTGCTTCACAAGGTCTAGTCCAACTACTCCGATGGATCCTAAACCCTACCGCTTTCCTAATTCCTTCCCAACTCTGGCCTTTGGATAGGGACGCAGGAGCGCGTTCGCGGCGATGCAACCGGGCGGTCCTCTTAACGACTGACTTCAACGAGAGAGGACAGCAGACCAACAAAATTAACGGAGGATTTCTCCAAATAATTGTTTGAAGACGCTTTATGTTAGTGTCTGACGCAACAAATTTGAAAAAAAAACTTTTGGACTAAGCAGACGTAGGGACAAGACTACCACGGAGAGAACTACACCCGATCTCCAATTAGCTCTCAAAAGAGGTGAGCAGAGGTATTACGCATTCAGTGACAAGAGTTGCAATTACTTTGATAAAGTAATGTTTACTTAATACATGTTTATTCCGTTCCAACAAACAGAAATATATTCGGCAGATGAGCTACAACCTGCCACTGGCAGTATTTTTCCGTGTGATTAAGACTATATTATTATTAGACGTACTTTTCAGCTTTTTGAATAATATTCTTTGGAAACCTGCTCACTTTGGGTTCTATGATCGTTCTGGCTTCATAAAGTATCGTACTGGAAGAGTACGTCGTGACGCGACCTTTGCAGAGAGCACAAGGAGAATTGCCGCCTCGTGAACCTACAAAATATTTTCGCGTGAATCTCATGTCAGTCTCGTTCTGCAACATTATTCGCTAAAAATAAATATTTAGTTTGATTCCAACCATGAGAAAAGTGAAACTTTAGAAGCCGAGAAAAGTGGAGAGATTTGTGTTTCGTCTTGTGATCAAAAGGAGTGTTTGAAGGCCGTAAGGTGAAGTTCACAGCAATCACATTCTGTTACATTATGAATATACACCTACGTAAATAAGTCTAATAAAACAAAGGGGAGAATCAAAAGAAAGATCCAGAAGGATTATAGTTTAGTAACAAGAAAGTAATTACAGATCGGATTTATGTTATTTTTTGTCGGAAGGAAATTAATCAAGGTAATGAAAGTGTTGTAATCCTAAATACTGGCATGTGTTCCTAAATTTGTCCCTTAACAGTATTAATTTTCAGTTAGAATATTCAGAGTAATTCAACTTTACAAACGTTGGTACAATTGAAGCGCACAAAAAGGATACACATTTTTTTCAATTAGTGGTATCCATTTTTTTATTAATATTTCACTGTGCAAAAAGTTTTTTGTAATATAATATGGTCAAATACTGCAAATGTTTCTGCAAAAATCTTACAAAATAGAATAATAAGTGTTTCTGCAAATAGTTTTTCTATCTCCTGTGAAGTTTTGAAAATGTGAAATGTGCCCTTTCTCCATTGGGCGGTCCAATTATACTTTACACTTAATTATAATTATTACAAAACGATTCAGAAATTTCTATTTCTATTCATTAGCCTATCAAAATGATTTAGTACATTTAGATATTTTGGTTCGTTAGCTAAAGTTGCCACTAACCGTACATGCTATTTTTCGTTGTAATAGTTTTGATTTTAGTAATAGTTTGAGTGAATAGCTCATGTGACAGAAGTGACGACTAAAATTACTTGTAGATTCTAGAAACTTTTTCAGTTTTGCAGCTAGGTTGATATATTCTAACATTTGTTCTAGAATTTTGTGCAGGATACGTAAGTAAGGAATTAAAAATTTAATATTGTTAGAAAGTTTAGTTTTTTATGTATAAAAATAATCGTCAGTCTGTTAACTAGAATAGGTTTTGCTTATTACAGGGTTATTCCACAAACTCTACAATTATTCACTCTACATGACTAGTGATAGTCAATTTGTAATAGTGATTCTCTATCAAAATTTTATTGATATGTTCACTTCAACAGAAGGTGAAAATCAAAGCAGCTATCCTCAAGTCATTGAAGGTAACGTTTCTGATCAAAGATAAGTCATGCAGAGAAGATGTGAAATGATTTTGTACGAAGATAGCATTTTCTACTGACATTTGAAATGTAATCCCTTATTAGACAGAATTAGTTAATAAAACGTCCGCCTTAAATATTCCATAAACGGTTCAAGATATTGATATACAATTTTCACTAAAATAATCAGGATATACGAGGTCATCAGCTATAGTTTTTTATAGATTTTTTTATTTTAAAATTATTTGACTAACATCGTTTTAATAAAAATAACACTATTCATCAAAACCATATTTGTTGGTAATGGATGAATTTCTTACAGCACAAAATACTATGAAATCCAGCGTTATGAAAAAGCAGGGGCAAGGTTGTCCGTGGCCCAGCGCTGGGCAGCTCAGCAGTCTTTATGGCGCAAGGCTTAATGGCTTATGGCTTAAGGCGCAAGGCAATACAGATGCTTTGGCGCATTCATCGACATTCTACAATTCTTCACTATACACATTCATCGACGTTCCTTTTTCAACAAATCTCCCAGCCTAGCCCTGTTATATTACAATCATTCAATGAATTGAGTTCAAATTAAGACCTGAAGATTCAAAAGGATAAGAAAATCACCGGTATGATCTCATTAACGGAATCTTTCATCAGGCACATTAAAAAATTTTCAATTTTAAAAAAGGCATACTTCCATTATGTGTGGTAACATAAGTATTGCGAAATGCACTTCATTGAAAACATTAAGTACCTATTGTTTTTAGATCATTGTGTGTCATTTCGTATGTCAAACCCGCTGTCTGTACTTCCGTAAATTTTCGAGAGGAAGCAAACGTATAGAAATACTTTTTTCTCCTTTACTGTGAATATTACGCTATTCCAGGCCAGGGCTTTCTCAACTGAGAGACAACTTCTTCAGTAATAGAGAATGTTACACTAAATATTTTTTTTAAATGTAACTATCGAATTTTCGTCCCTATGTCTTCAAGAAGTTGCCTTAAACCGTTACAAAAACAAAATATTTTTATTGATATTACGTTGTTGATAAGAATACAGATGGGTTACTCAGAAACAACGCGCCACATGACCACATTTTCGTGTTCTGACTTGTACGTCATTCAGTCTCTGCATGCGAGGAAGTTATCCTTCACGATGTCTAGACTGCCTCAGTTGTATTTTTGTATATCCAAGGTGACGATTGTTGTTTATACGTCACAAAACGCACTAGATCCTTTATTTTATGGCGTTTTGAACCGGAAAACGATAGAGTCAGTGGAAAACGTTAGAAATACAGTCGTACTGGGACCGTCTGAACATGCTATAATGTCGGATTTTATAACTTAAAATATAGTTTTTCATTAAAAAAGAAGTTAGTCAGATATATTTGAAATAAAATATTCGACCAAAACGCTAATAACAACTGCCCCTATGATTTCAGTCGTTTGGTGAAAATTTCATCTCAAGAACTTGAACCCTTGAGAAAATATA
Organism: Gryllus bimaculatus; assembly: GCA_017312745.1. NCBI lineage: Eukaryota > Metazoa > Arthropoda > Insecta > Orthoptera > Gryllidae > Gryllus > Gryllus bimaculatus. Next base: position 363,566 of record BOPP01000239.1, on the reverse strand, counting down.
AGATGTAGATGTTTTTATTGACAGAATCTTTCTTTACTAAATCGTCTTGCCTCTATGATTTAGTCAGATTTTGCGGTCATAAATCATTCTGGCACAATTCGGGTGTTGATAGTGTATAAATATGTAGGTAAATAATCTTTCTGCTTTCTATAGGTTTTGGTTGGTGGATATGGGTTATTTTTTTTCACGTATAGCGATGCTGTTCGATCAATTAGGTGTGCGATATTCATCAATTTTAGACACCAAATCAATGTATTGGAGTAGGACAATGGTAAGCATAAACGCGGTTTTGAGATATCACATAAATAGTTTGTTGTTCGTGGATAAGGTCGCGTAATAATTTAACTCAAAGCCAACTTCAATGTATTGAATGTAACTTTGGTCTTAATTCGATCAAATTAAAGGTGTAAATTATGTACGGTGTCTAAGATAATATTAAAATATGTTGGTGCGCCTTGTTGGCAAATGACAATTACTATTATCATGCTCCTCAATTTTTCAATTACACAAATCATGATATATTTATGTAGAAAATATGTTTAATTATATAATAGTGATATACTAGGAAAGTTAATTCCTTAGTATTCATCTTCCTAGCATAGTACGATAATGAAGTTGTTTAAATTTCCTTCCAACTTCATTGCAAGTAACATAATTTCTCGACGTCTTGTATTTCCTGATAATAACTGACTAAAGAATCCTTGGAAACGTTGAAGAATGAAAAGGAAGAAGTTTCAAATGTCATATTTCGGATTGCAAATGGGCAAGAAACTGGCACTCATGGGAAATCAGTAATAATAATTAAAAATTTGCTGCTTTTATATCGTTGACTATTTTTTAACGCCATCTCTTATCTTCTATATTCATGAGTCCGGCGAAGATAATTCTACATGCTAAAGTTTCCAAGAGCTTAATAATCTGTTTTTGCTGTAGTATTTTCTCCTTTGAGAACGGCAAAATTAAGTAAATAAATGAATTTTAAATAATAAACACACACATAATTTAAGAAGTTTCAAAGTCTATATTTTAAATTTGTTTATAGTATTGCCCGTTTATTTAACATATATAAGATTAAAATACGTTTTATTAAATGTTCAGTTATTTCAGACACCAATTTAGCCTCTTCCGTTACATTTGTGTGTATTAAGCACTTCTTGTAACAACTTCTAAATATTTTTAAGATATGGGAGTACCATTTACACACAATTCCACAGCCAAACACGAATTTCTTCCTTCTAGCATTCATTGCCTAAATGAAAATGGCGCTACCTTTATCTGTCTCTCAATGCAATCGGAGATGTGTTTGCAGCTGGTTCTAAATAAGCTAGTCAAGTGACAAATATGACCAAACTGAGTGATTAGATGAGTAGTGAAACAAGAGAACAAAGTGATCTTGAGAACGTGTCTAGAAAATGGTCGAAGTGGTTCATACCATTATCTTGCCCCAAGACGCAGAATTATGTTGTTGTTATTATGTTAAATTTATAATTTAACTAATGTAGCTTCTCTACCACATGGTGTAAGTTATAATTGATATTCGACATCATTTAATTTATTTAAACCTTCAGTATTGTGATGACTACATTTATCGTTCTTTGGTTTGGACTAAATCTCTGTGTATTTCCCATTTAGTCCGTGAATGGGTATGGCATCGATCATCCATTAAACGTCGCTAATACAAAAAACACAACATGTGCATCATTTAATCTGGTGTCAGTCTATGACATACCCCATAGTCCTTCTAAGGAAACGTAATATTATTATTACATAATGATTATGATTATGATTAGTTTCACTGTTCTATCACAGAAGTGGTTGTAAATGTAAGACAATACAGGTTGTACTGGATTCTGCTAAAGACTCTCAGCTGTCCGAGGGCCACCGCTCAATGCTCTCGACGCGGCACAACGTCATCCGGAAAGCCGCGAACCTTCTCCTGACTGACCGCGGAAGCCTACTATTCCATATACTAATTCCACTCTTAGGGTGATGCGATTTACAACACAGAAACACAACACAACATATTAATGAAATCTGCTGTCGAATACAAAGTCTTTCTAGTAACAGGCTTAATATTCTGTTCATGAAAACATTTCCTTTGTTCATATTACCTTGCTTCACAATCTTCAGAAAAAATATTTCAAACATTATCCACGGTAATGTATGTAATAGTTATGATATAGATTAAAAATTTAATCATTTTTTCAGTCGTTCATTTTTCTAGACATTCCAATTTCTCAGAATACTTATCGCGATATCTAAATGTTTCTTGGTAGGTTGTGAGGTTCTAAAATCCTCCTATCATGAAACGTTCAATCAGTATTCCATAATTGCTTTGTCCATTTTGAAATGTTTTTACTATCTACGTACTTATGAAGTAAGTATTTTAATGCTACATCGAAAAGTGGCGATTCCTCGACAGAAAAACTCGTATTGTGGGTCATTAATGGCAAACAAGTGGATTATATATTACTCTTATAAATAGCGAATCACTTCCCCTGATAAGTTGTGTAGTCAGAATCTATGTTTTGTGGGTCCTTGATACCTAATACTAGGTTTCGTCCGTTCGTCTGTGAATAACACCAGCGTCTAAACTGTGTTTACGAATTTTTCAAAATTTCCCCACTCGATCCAGTTGATTTTAAGACACTTTGAAGTTAAGACAGATATTTTGATTTTGGCCGATACTTTACATGAAGTCTCCACCTCATTTTCAAGATTTTCTCAAAAATGGCTCCAATTTATTCTTTCTTTTTTAGGATAGGACAAAGCAATCTTATAAAAATGACGCATTAAAATTTTCGTTAAACACCCTGATATTCGAAAGCTGCACAAGTTAAACAATGTTTGGGGTCTTGTTTTCACTTCAATTTTGAAAATACAAATATTTTGTTCAGGAAATCAATTCTTCAATATTACATATTTAAATAATATATAAACTTTTGTGAAAATATTTTTATGTTTTCCTGTAATTGTCTGACCATTTACAAATAATGTGAAAATGATGTAGTGTTGCAACTCGACTAGTTATATTAAACATTTAAACGGCGGGCCCCTTTCATCCAGCTATCACTGATACTCTTTCGAAAATTTTTCTCTCTAAAGAGATGCATTTTCAGAACATTTTGAAATATCCATTTTACGTTTTTCACACACAAGGTTGCAAGATTCTTTTCAGAATTTTTACAAGTATCAGAAACATATTGGCGTATCAGTTTCGGCAAGCCACAATTGGTATAGGGAAACCCTTCGTTTTCAAAGTTTCAAACATTGTTTTGTAGATCGTTTTATTTACATTGATCACTCGCGTTGTTTAGAGGGTTTAACATCACCTGTAAATTCAAATTCCGCAAATGCAGTGATGTAGATCACATGCTACCTCTTCCTATTTAATAGAAAATTGTAGAGAAAATGGAGAAAGAAAATTGATATCAAAACCGTTGATCGAAAGAAGGTGTCTTAAAGTGTGCAACAGTATATTTATCTGATTTGACTTGAAATGGAAAAATTTTAAGAAAATTAATCGCGTGTCAGTTTCTCCGTCATGCTTGGAGGTATCAAAATTAGCAATATAGAACCAAGACCTTTTAGCATAATAAACAAGTTTAGGAGTTAGAAAAATCTCGTGCTGTTTTGTTGAAAATATTGTACACCTTATTCTCAGAGAAAAATAAGATATCTCAAGTGAAACGTACGCAATCATTCCCCCAATGTAGTTAAACCCGAAACAATAGTGCCACCTACCACCTCCTTCGCTCTCCGTGAGCTCGCGCTCCGTGAACATGCTACTTTGCATTAACCCCCGATTGTATTTTTTGCCATGAACGAGTGTTAAGATTCAGTCGCCAGCTCCGCTGTCTAAAACTGATTTTAAAAAGGAATCTACATTACTAGTTTCCAATGCACCCAGAAATTGGAAGTGTTCTTGCAGCTATTGGCCGTGTAAGAAGTGTCTATGGTGAACACTCCATCTTAACCAGGTGAGAGGAAAAAGTTCAAAAGCAAAGAAATATATATTACTAATTTCCTATGCATACAAAAATTTAAGGAAACCAAAGCAATCTCCTCCTGTGATGTAACATTTTCTGTGGACAGTTTCGATTCGGTTGAAAATTCAAATATTTGATTGTGCTATTCCGACTATTCTCATGAAGCGCTTACATGGTTAATTCTCATACTCAGTGTGTCACTGCCTAGGATGCAGCGGACGTGAGGACGCTTTGGAACATCAAAAGTTCCAAAGAAGAGACCAATAGCCTACAACCCTCTGACAGAAACGGGATCTTTGGAACCCAGTCCCTCTTTTACTTAAACAGTTCTCGAAAACAAGTATATCTGGCACCGGCTTTATTAAAATTCTCACACTATACAGCAACTAAGTCTTTGCGACTGCGTAGACGTCAGCTAGAGAATTGACATTAGAAGAACATTTATTGAAATAAATTATTATGTAATTATTTTGAGCGTTGTTTGACCTCATTAAAAGCAATAAGTAGATTGTAAGGTATTATTTTGTCTGGAGAGAATTGTGAACGATGGGATAGCATGAATTCTCGGCTATCCGGGAGACGCCGCGTCTGAGGAAGCCTGCGACATGTCGTGAGAAACTTCGGCACCCCAGTCAATGACGCGGCGTCTCCCGGATAGACGAGAATTCATGGATTCGAACCGCGGAAGCTTACGTAAACGATGGGATAGCATGTCCTTTCGGTAGAAACAGGGAAAGTTAATTATTTACTCTTTGCACTTTTTATTTATCATCTTCTCCTCAAATGAGTGTTTAAAATTGATGCTATGTGCTGCGAAGTGGTCTGGTGTCTCTTAGGAACTGGATTTTTGAGCTGAGTTGACTATAATTTCATTTTTTGACGTAGTCGTATCGAAAGCTCAGTAGTGACTAGTGAAGTTTATTCTCATTGTCCTTTAATATTATTTTATTAAGAATTCCTAAAATAATGTGGTGAGAAGTAATTAGTGGTGCCCTAACAGCACATACTGTCTCGCACTAATTTTAAATTTGCAATTTTCAAAAACTCAGAGAGTTTAACCATAACGAGACAAGATACATCCGCGTCCCCTTTTCCATCAAAGGAAAATATGTTAATTTCTTTAATTGCCTGTATTCCGCGACAAATTACACGAAAACTACCAATACTTTCGAAAAATTGAACACAAACTAGTTTAAAATCCGTCTTTAAAAAGCAGATTTCATTAAGGGAAAAAAATTATCTTTAATATTACAGTTGTTGGAAGGCCCCCAAAACGATTGCACTTTTGCAATTTACAAAGAAACTGAGATATCAACGAATATGAGATCTGCATCATTTTCGTACATTACATTCTATGTTTCATCAAAAAATTTGGTGTCATTTTTGAGAAAATTTTGAAAAGTTTTTTGAGGCTTTATGAAAAGTATTTTCAAAAATAAAAATATCCGTTGGAAACTCTCAAAGCCTCGAGTTCATTCAAATCGATTGGGGAATATCAATTTTTGAGAAAATAGACTCAACGTTTTAAGCACTGGCGTTGACCCCAGAAGAACTGATAGACGTTTCGTGTAAAATCGATTTTTTTGGTATCAAAATGCAATCCAAAAAACATGGATTCTGGCTACGCCACGTGTTGGAGGATTTTTTCTCTATTAAACAACAGGATTTATTCGAATTTTTGTTACCAGGGCCCGGCAATCTCACTGGACTATCACTTCTGGTAATCTATTACCCGCCAGCGTGAGTCACTTTGCAAAGTTCAGAAAAATGTTTGTGCTGGTCGTTTGAAAATGAAGTATCTAAGCTTCGACAGTTTTCACCAGAAAATTTGCGGTATTCCAGCGCACGCTTACGTAACTTTCTCGTCTTATTCTCTACCATCGTAAGGGCGAAAAAGAAAACATTGAATGGACATTATTAAATTGTTCTCAGACAAATGACTGCTGAATTCTGTACTGTTGATGAACATTATTGTTTTGGAAACTCTTCAAACGTAGGCAGAAATGAAAGTTATTCCAAATAATTATATACATCACAGACAGAACTTGACGTTTTTACAGTCGCAATGATGGTGGAATAGAAAAGTTTTTTTTATTATTTGCTCGAAAGGGCAGAATATTTTGAAAATTGCCTCAAAAAATATTAGTGTATACATTTAAGGATGTTGTTCTTCTGTTTAAAGGCAAATGAAAGAAGAGATAGTGTGAAGCGCAAACGCGAAATCTGATGAATTGAATATGAATAGAAAAATTAAATGGAATAATTTGACCATTAAAGAGTTTGGTGAGTTCGTAAACATTTTGCACTGGGCAGGAATAAACAGCCTTATGGGATTTGGCTTGGTAATGTGAGAAATGGCCAGTTTTTTGGGGGCGGCTACAAACGTTTCAATATTGGAAGATGTAAAGCTATTTTTCCGTGGTTTTAATGTGAAGTGGAAACAGGCAGGATATGACAAATGTACACTAGTTAGCTACATATGGTCTTTCTTCAAGGAAAACTGTCAAATTGCATATAATGATAGAGAGAGTTACATTGTAGACGAACAACTTGTAAGCTTCGCGAAAAGCTCTTGTTTATGGAAGTGCCAAACAAATCGGTAAATAATAAAATCAAAATATTTCGGGTTTCCGCATCTAACAGTAGATCCGCGCATACAGTAGGTGCGACAAAAGTGCTTTAAATTTTCTTAAGAGTTTATTTTTTAAGTTTCGACGTCACCTCCCTGGACATCGTTTATTAGTACAGACACACAATTCAACATTGAACTGATCTTATTTCATGCAAAAAATACTTCTAAAAAGCCCCTGTTTTTATATTAATACTGATTCGAGACTAGCTGAATTAGGAAGCTTAAATATTTGCTGTTCACGTGATTGCGTCAGAACAGCAACTTATTTTATATTATTGGTGTGAAAAGAACTGTGGTAGTGTATCTGTATAAATTATACTATGATTTTGCAGTTTTCGTAAAGACTGCTTTTCTTAAACTGTTTTTAGTGTAATGATATACGAAAGTATTTTATTTGTTGTTCTTAAGCAATCTGCTTCATACATTTTGAAAAACCATTTTTTATGCTTTTGTTCAGCAATTTGTCTGGTGCAGGGTATTCACAATCAGAAAGATTCAAAAAACAATGGAAGTATTGAGTTTTTTTTATTTAACCTAGATATAAATGTTAGGTGATTTTGTTTCCAAGGCATTGTCTGAAAAATGTGCAGTTATCTTAGTATCGGTTATTGAAATTCCCAAAACAACTATGGGGTAGAGCAGATACAAAAGATATTATATTTGACCAGGTGGATCTTGGGTTCGACAATAGTGAATTTTTCACGTTAGCTAAATAGACAGATCTGATTCAGCCCCTGCCTGGAGAAGTCTCACGGAAAGCTCCTCAATAGACTGTAGTTTTATGTTTCTCTTATACCAGACCTGTTTCTCTTATACAATACCAGACGAATACTGGAGCAGTACTTCAATTATCGAGAAACGAAATGCGCGCGATCCTTGAGCATCCTTGCGCCCTTCTCCCCTCTTAGACTCATATGAGTGTACACGTATACGCACTACACTAGCTCACTTTGGGACAGCAGTCGGAATCTTAGAATATAAACTGTTCCGATCAGAGCGTAGCCCCGCCTATGGAGATGCCTGGAGAGGGGAATCCCACAAGCCGACGAGTAGTTCGGTACCTTATCCCGAGTTCTATCTGGAAGAAACATGGACACTTCCTGGTATATTTCATGCACAACATGAGTGAGAATTTATGGGATTATTGAATATAGCAGATGACGAAGCCGGAAACAAAAGCAATCACTCACTCAATCAAGTTAACATAGCATGAAAAAAAACGAAGAGTAGAAGTTACCGCCAGGAAAACTCTTGGCGGAATAGATAAAATCTAAAAGAAAGACACAAGAGGACAGCGCCTACGATATCACTGGCGGTATGAAGTATAAATAGGATGAATGCGAAATAAGTAATATCTAACATGGATCAAAGTGGGTTGTTAAAATTTCCCACTTTTTATTAATAACCTATTCTCCAAATAAGAGTTTCAACCTTCTGAAAAATTGCTTTTGAGAAAGAAAATATTTCATTTTCCCAGATGTTTCTGATAATTCTAGTTTTCAGTACATAATACATGCAGATATTCTTAATAGGATACACTAACAACGCAAAGACCATTCTCCAGTCTACTCGTATACAACGAGTACTAAGTACACAATACAAAAGATTTAGTTAATAAACAAAAACGCACAAAATAAAAAAAATAGAATATGCTACCAACAGAATTAAGAATAAACGAAGCGATTAAACCATAGATCTATAAGATTATGGATTCAAATAGTCATTAATAGTGATATTAACCTTTTCAATTTATAATTTATAGATTATCAAATTTGTTAATTTTTAAAATAGCCCTCATGTTTTCGTGGAAATACTAAACCTTCTCTTTGTAGAAAAAACTGCCCAGGAAAAGAATGCAGTTTTTAATCTTAAATAATTCTATAAATTCACTTGTTCGTAGTGACCCTTCCCTCTTATTCCTTTGCCTTTGTTCAGTCATACTGGTTTCTTACATCTTCAAAGGGAAGGCAAGTATTACCTCTTCATCTAGTCGTTGCGATCCTCACTCCTGGGAAAAATATTCTGGAATCTGGTTTGCATTTTACGCACGTGTGTACATATTTATGATTATCCGTTTACGAATATATTTCATTTGTGTGCACTATACTACCTGTAACATATAATTAAAGGAATTCGCCGCTTACACAGAAACACCATGAATCTCAAATACGCAAATTTTTTACGAGAGCTAGAAAAATATCATAGATTGGATAGTCATATTCAAACGTCTAGCAGAAACATTATTCTGAATTTTGCGAAGAGATTCACGCTGGCGGAAAATAGTTTTCCTTATCGAGAATCGAGTGTGATTTGTTGATTCGAGAATCGAGTGATCGATTTATGATTTCTTGCACATACTTCGTAAAAAGATAATTTCATGTGAATGTGTGCCAGAAAACGGCGAATTTTCAACAGATGAACTCTTTTTGACGAGCCCTCGTAACGAAAAAGTGCATTAAGCCTGTTGCTGCTATGTATGCCGGTGTCATTTTTTATGAAATTCTGAATTTTAGAAAATTACAAATTTAGAAATAATGTGAGAAAGTTCTGCTGTTGTAGCACCCCTAGTTTTTCTAAAGACCTACAACTTCATTTTCGTAAATTATTGAATTAATTAGTAGATATAGCTGCCGAATGAAGACGAATCCAACGATGTGTTACAATAATTTCTGACGAAAAATGAGATACGGGATGTGGGTGTGTGAACGACGTATTGCGGCTTGTAAACACACATAAGAAAAGGTATTGTTTCAGTTTTACCGATCTTTACGTTTATTCAAGAAGTTTTTTTTGTTATATAAGGTCGCATGAACGTCTAGGTCATTAGCGACCACTACTGCGTGTAACGGTATGGTAACTGTGAGGATGACACAATATGATGATAGAGTGGTTAAAAGGACGAACAAAATACAACCATGTCCGAGGCGGGACTCGAAATCGCGATCCGAGATCAGTACGGCATAACTGTCTTAGTGATCTGGGCCATCCGGAACGGCATTATAGAAGTTTTTAATTTCTTACAAAAATATTGTTCAATTGCATATGTGATCTTTGCAGACTTAATTGTGATATTATTTTACATATTAATAAATAAAATGTCTAATAAACATTAATAAATATGCCAAATGAAGCTGATTAATCAATTTTCACATTGCACTGTTTTCTATAGACATTCTGTATATTACCATTATATATAATATGACAATAATCTTTACAGCCAATTAAAATATCAATCAAATATTTTTTTCTTGCATTAGTTGTTTACCAATACTTGCTCTGAACCAAATTGGATCTATGCTCATAGTAAAATAGACCACATTACTATCCAAATTAACATGCATTGTAATAATAGCATAAAATCTCTTCAAAGTTCTCATCTAAGAATACACTTGTGCAACATTTTCTCACTGTCAATGGCTGTTTTATGGGACTTTTATGCAATATAGCTCTCATCATTGCAAAAGCGCGTTCCAATGTTGACGAACGATGTGGTTCATTTTCATATTTTCTCTATATTTGTTAGGAGAAAGAAAAAGTTTGATAACACGTTATTCTATTTTTTAGCAATCAGTTATTGAAATCTTAGATTGTGCAACACATTCTATAGTAAATAAAAGTAAAAAGCATGTAATTTTGAGTTATGTTTGTTTCAAGAGAATAAACATATATTTTCTTGAGTATATAATGTTTCATTTCTCTTTATTTTGCGATTTTGTATGGGAATAATCATGGTAATACTTTGAAAATGATATCAAATAACTAGTGTCAGCCATCCGCAATTTTTGCAAGTCAGAATCAAACACTTACTATTAATACTATTAATACTAAAATTGATTAAAAAATGTGGAGGACTAATAAGGTTTACGAATTATAACACTTTTCCTGGAAGTACTGTATGTTAAATTGTTTTCACTGACTTTTTAATTGGCAATTGAGCTGAAGAAAAAGAAGAGTAGTTTGGAGAAACTCGCAATATAGATTTATTTCTCTATTTCGTAAACTCTTCGTGTACTTTCGTACATTTATTAGGGAATTCTTCCTATTACAAATATCGACGTAACACACACAAGTAATATCGATTATTTTTAGTTCAATTTTATTTATCACAAAGAGCAGATACTGTTATGTTACTTATGAATTCTGTATAATATGCTTAGGTTTTCGTGAGCTCTTGAAACTCTGCCTCATTGTTTTATATATATATATAT
>BOPP01000239.1:299772-352717 GCA_017312745.1 Gryllus bimaculatus | reverse complement strand
GTCTAGATTGAAAACAAGGGCTATTTCAAGAAAAAACAAACAAGAAACCCTATCAAGATAAAAGTCAGTGGTACAGAACTGGAAATACAATATTTGGTATATACATATTTCGAAGTTTAAATTTAAACATTGCATTAACAAAAACTATTCGCGTAAGCAAAATTTAGTTGTATCAATACTCTCCTCAATGGCTGTAGCTTTAATATTATTTTAAAATTATATTATTAGAGTATTAATAATAATTATAAAACTAGAAGTAAACAATTGTAAGTTCTTTACCAAATCTCTTAAGATATCTGTGAAAAACTGTAAAGTTCTGCAATTCTACAAGTACTATTAAAATATGTAGTGAAGTTGTGTTAATAAATATAATTTGAATATGAGTCGTAAATATGGAAAGTTTTTGTCTGCAAAAAAGGAAAAATACCCTAGAAATTGAAGAAAAAATACTTTGAAACTTCAAAATTTAAAAAGAAACTAATGTCTCATCTTACTCCTAATTAGTGAATGTTCATCATCCAAGCGCGATCATTCAGAAGGCTTCCCGATTGGAAGGAATCTCCAATATCATGATGCGGTATGCAGTCCATGCAGTCAAGTCACCATACGCCCATTCTTGTGAAAACAAAGCCACATGCAGACTATTGTTCGTGCATGAAAGAGAATCGTGAAAAATTTGCTGGTGGACGGATGACATTTCCAGTCTCCATGACTAATCCTCCATATTAATCCTCTATTCGAAAATATCCATGAGCGATGCAGACGTTCTCTCCGCAACAATTTCCATGCAGGATAATTAGTACTCATTTCAAAACATGGCACCGTATTTCCAACGCCCTCTCCTTCGTACGCAGTTCAACTTAAATATTTTGTAAGCTTCGCGTATATATATATATATATATATATATATATATATATATATATATATATATATATGAGAGTTTATTAAATATTTCGTATTAATGTTAACGAAATTCCATTATTAGTGTTTAGTAAAAATATTGGGATGAACAATTAGGACATAAGAAAATGTATTTCAGTTTCTTCCTAGTAAATCAATTTTCTAATTTATTATTTGTATATAAATAGCCGAAGATTTTAATAGAGATAATTGTTTTTGTGGTTGATATGACTACATAGAAGTTAAATAATGAAATAATTTGTTCGTGAATAATTTGTTAGTGTATTTTCAAAATCTCGGAGTCCCATCTACGATTTAAAAAATTCAAACTATGTACAAGTGCTAGAATGTTAGGTACGTGCGATTACTTCTTTGAAATTTTCAAAAATAGTTGTATTTATAAGTTGCTGTTCATTTTCATATAACACATTCCCGCAATATTGGACGTATTTAATAAAGCTACATGCCCCTTCATTCTACTTCATTCACCTCTGAAAAAGTTACAAACTGCAGACGAGAAGGAAATTTTTGCGTGAATTTCGTGGCGAATACTGAAATTGGGACTCTTTTATTAACGATTAGTTTTAATTTTTCAGTCAGCGTTACGCGGTCGAATAGTTTTTGTCGTAAAGTAATTTCAGCGCACTCTCCAGAAGATCAATTCAACCTACCACACTCGAATTTGTCATTGAACTCGTATTTGTCCGTTAGTTACTTGACTTTTCATTAATAAATTCCGTTTTATTTATGTGGGTAATATAGCAGGTGAATAGATAGAGAAGAGTATATATTGGTACCTCAACAAAGGTGTGTATGTGGATTATCCGCATTTCATTTTGAATTCTTGTTCATTTCCTTTTATTACAAATAAATAAAGTGTAGTAAGTGGCAAAGGAAAGTGGGAAACTGTATTCATACAAGGAAAACTCTCTTGTGTTTGCCCAATAATATTACGTTAATTTAAAATAAGTTGGATATATCTGTAATTGGTATAATTCCACGGAATAAAAATTAGTTGATAAGTATTAAATATCATCGTGAAATTATTTTATTCCAGTAAGAAAATACTCTTTAGAAAGCAAATGAAATTCCCTCGTTAATGAAGGAACAAAAATTGAATACATTTCAGATTGTTCCATGCCTTTGTATCGTATACGACTTATGGACGACACACAAGAACCGTGACAATTAAACAATTATCATTTTGATGCGGAGCAATTTGCTTCGCAGACAAATATCAATATAATGGCTTTTACTCCGTGTATTGGTTTTGCATGTATTGTTTTTGTTGTGAATTATCTTTATGCAATTTTTACTAGCAAAATATATATTATTTTTATAATAAATTTCCTCAGTAAAATAAAAATGACGATATTTGGGATCTCTTTTCTTGTTAATCGACAACATATGGCAAATCTGATTGAACGATTGAAATTTCTTTTAAGATCATAATTATCTTGAAATTCTGAAAATCATTATTCTCAAAATATGAATAACAACATCTTTCTTTAAAAATGATATTTCTTACCTCAGCATGAGCTTCTTTTCTTTCGTGGAATATCTATGATTTTCAAACATGGTAAATGGATTAGAAATAACTACGAAAAATCGATAGTATTAGCAGAACATTTTGCAAATCGATTTCAACCATTCCCATCTGACAGGAAATAACAAAAAAATTGTTCAATTGTCGTCGTATGATATGTTGTAACCAACAAGGTTCCGGAAGTTTCTCATGCAATCCCTTCGCAAAGCATCTGGCTAAAAGCTCATCACCTGCGTTGTTCTAAGAATGCTGCATCCTAAAGCACTGCCTTGGGCAGCATCAATTTTTAATCTCATCATTAGAATTGAACATTTTGCCCCTCAATGGAGATACTGTCCAATATTTTCTTTCAGAAACCGCGTAAACCTTTCTCTAAAGAATCTGTGAAAAGGTCCTTAAGCTTATTGCCGACATTGTCAATTTTTTAAACTCATTCCCAAACCTATTCTTCCAATCATAGCAGAAAACAAGTAATCTCAAACTATCAATTTGGCTTTAGGATTAAATATCCACCTACTGAACCAATTCACTGAATATTAAATGTCATCAATGAAGTTCTAGAGACAAAATTATGTTGTTCTGGTGTCTTTTTAGATGTCGTTCAAGCATTTGACAAATTATGGCCTTTAGAACTTTATATAAAATCAAAACTATATTACCCTACCAAGTTTTGTGTTAGTTCACTATCAGACTGGAGAATATTTCCAAGTAAAATTTAAGAAATAAGAAAACATAATTGTATCCTATCGCCGTCGAGTAGCGCAAGAAAGTGTGCTCGGTATGCCACTCATCTACACAGTCCGACCTACCTGTTTCTATGGACACCACAACATCTAGCATTACCGTAATCATTAATATGTCTTACATAATATAGGTTTTTATAGATACATTTTGCAAGTTTGATTCTATTTAGTAAATTGCCTTTGCCAGTTCTTTTTCTAAATCATCCTTCGATTAAATTATTGTGTCCCGTATTTATTATATGGTGCATTAAACAACTCTCACATATGAAGTTTCGCCCCGTTTCTACCTGGAAAAGAATAAATACTTATTGCAATACATACCTGGAAAAGAGTAAATATTTATTACATATCATATTTCTAAATAAACTACATTTATATTTCAAAATAAATTATTAATGATAAAAAATGGAAAATTGATCGAAAAAGCTGGTCAAATCTTAATCCTCCCACCGAAAACGTTTTATTTTTTGATAGAATATTTACATAGAGAACAATAGCGTCTCCTGTTCTTCAGTCCCACGGGGCTCTCTGTCGCATCAAAGTCGCAGCAAAAAGATTGTAAGGAATCGAAAGAGAAAATCTCTGAAGGGGAGAAAACCTGTCCTTAAGAGACGAATACATTATGGTACTCGCAAACTTGCAGCTACGTGCATGTAGTCACACACACACACACAATTTACATACACTCGGATACTTATGATCTGGAAAGTCTTGCGACTCAGGTATAGCCAATCTGTAATAATTTTTCCCACTTTATAATTAACTTAGCCCTAATATGCTCCTAAAAAACTTCTAACTTTATTCCAGAATGTACCATTTATATATATATAATAGATATATATATATAATATATATATTTATATTATATATATATATAATATATTTTGTACGTACATTATTATTAGTATTTTATATTTCATATCTCTATTCATTATCTTACTATTATTACTTCTTATATTTCATCTCTCCATTCTCTAGTAACTTCATCGAATACATATTAATTCAGTGGACGAGAAAGAAAGTAAGTTTGTGAGTAAAAATAATATATTTTGGAATAGAAAAATAGACCGCGCTAGCATATATACGCAATGCGCTATACGTCTAGTATACAGATTACCTGGACTCTACCGAAGAGGTCCACTGAAGTGTTTTCCTTTTGACTAGCTAGCATGATTTCTCGTGTGAAGTGGATGGAGCTAGAATCCGCTGAATTTTTTTCCAAATTCTATAGACAAACAATTTTTAGGCAAATCCATCCGTACAGAAGTACGTAATATAAAAAGGGAACAAGATTTTGTGAATAAATCGTGTTCTGTGCAAGTTTTTAATGCTCCTTACACACGTTTTAATACAAATAAACAGTATGGCAACTATTTCAAGATTGCGGTGTCCTGAATAAATTGAAATTAAAACGTTTTAGAATATTTTCGGTAAATAACCTACAATAAGTTTTTAAGTGGCAACATATTGCTGCCCATTCGTTTGTCCACCCTTGTGTCTCCAATGAATGTGTATTTTGAGAGATATAATAATTGAACCAGATAATTTATGAAATGAGTATGTCACAAATTGTGTAAAAGTCTTGCCTTTGAAGAAATTACAGCCACCAAGATGTGCGGCAAGGTGTTCTTAGTTTTCAGAGATACAATACAAATTTGTCATCCGAAAATACTACATGGTAGAATCGTAAACGAATAATTAAAAATACTTGTTTGTTATTAAAAATCACAAGATTTTAAATTTATTGCCATTCTGTCTTTTTAAAAATTGTTACAACTCAATTCACTACAATTCAACAAATGAAAATTACAAATAAATTGAACAAGAGCAAGAACATTTCAGAAGAGTATATTTATTACAATTTTATCGTCATCCTGAACTAAATAGTTCCAAGTCACATTGATATTATTGTTCAAATTTTCTCCACGCCACTTGTGTTAGTAGTTATAAAACGTCAAATTCTCTACAAATCAAATAAAATACGACTTTAGTATTTGAAAGCGTAAATGTTAAAACTCATAACAAAACACATAAAAAATGCTTGACTACAATATAAACTTTATAATAAATTAATTTGTGCTAAAACTGATTTTTT
The DNA here is from genome assembly GCA_017312745.1 of Gryllus bimaculatus. Lineage (NCBI taxonomy): Eukaryota > Metazoa > Arthropoda > Insecta > Orthoptera > Gryllidae > Gryllus > Gryllus bimaculatus. The sequence continues at coordinate 347,432 of BOPP01000239.1, read as the reverse complement.
TAAATCTACTTAAATGCGCATGTATAAAAATTGTTAATAGCACGTTCTCAGTTCGTGTAAGTTTATATCCATCCATTTATGAGTATGAAATTGAACAGCTGTTACTCGTAATATACCAAATAGTGTTAGTAATAAAGTGAAAAGCAATTTATTAAACCCACAAAGACACTCCCCTACCAAACTCCACTGGAAAGGTATGTACGTTTTAGAGGTATTTTTCCAAAATTTTTCTTTACCATTTCCGTTTAGGTTTAAACATTTCCCGTGATTGCTTACTAGATTACACGTATTTTTTCTTCCAAATTAACAGCTTAATATAGTTCTTTTAAATATTTAGCTGAGGCCTAATAATTGTAACAAGTAAAAGAGTAGCATGAGGAATATATATGCTGCTTGCTGAAGGGGAGGAAGGATAGAGAAGAAACAAAAAAAGAAGAAAATTGAATGAAGAAAAATGAATAAAGTGCAGAAGCAGACGCAGATGTAGAAGCAGAAGAAGCAGAGGAAGCAGGAAAAGAAGAAAATGAAGCAGAAGGAGGAGTAGAAGAACAAGCACCAGAAGAAGAAGCACTAGAAGAAAAAGAATAAGAAGAAGCACGAGAAGAAGAAGCACCTGAATGAAAAGAAGAAGAAACAAAAGAAGAAGCACAAGAAAAGGAAGTACCTGAACAAAAAGCGCCAGAAGATGAAGCACCAGAAGAAGAAGATGAAGAAGCGCGAGGAACAATATAATTCAATAATTCCCCCCCCCCCCGAAAGATACAATTGATCACTTGAAACATGCCGCCATGTTCGTGGTAAATCGTTTTATTCCTGCTTAGGGGATATCACATTTCCTTCATGTTTCTTTTCCACCACTTGCCTGAAATTCTCCGTATTTTCTAGGAATATGACGTTATAGAAAAAACAATTCATCAAATTACTAATGATATATGAATTATACTTATGTGCATCATAATTTTTCCATCACGCCATTAGTTGTCTTCAAAACCACGTATGCTTTATAATTATTTCAGGTTTTTTAAGCGCAATGAGCGCACAGAAATTACGCATGGCTCAAAAATAGTATTCCAAGAGCGCTATCCACAAGTAAGTACTAAATTTTTTACGTACTAAATTTACAATTCTAGTGATGTTTATGTGTTATTAGATATCAAAAGAATTTTTCACGAAACGTTTTTGTATACTCCTTGTATGTATAACCAATGACGTCTATTGCAACGAAATGTTGCTCTATATTTTTCCAACCTCAAATTGATTGCAGTCATGTTTAAATTGAGACTTGGGTCAAGCGAATTGAGAACAATCATATTCAAATTAAGACTTAAGAGAATTAAATGTCGAATAATCACAATAAGTCAGTGATTTGGCATCCAAATTCAACAATTCAAACAAATGAAAACAAAGAGAAAATGAAATAAAAGATAAAGATACGGGGTCAAGTAGGTGAAACAAAATGAGTAGGAGGCGAAGAAGAAAGAGAATTACGAGAAAGAGGAAATGGAGAAGGAAAAGACGGAGAAGGATTGGTTTAAACTTTCTTTCCTTGCCTTAGGGCCATATTATCATATTTATTTTCAATATAAACGTGATCACAATATAAATATGTTTGACACAATTTACTTTCAAATTGGTAACATTTTGACTGAGATAGGTCTCAGTTTTAATGTGTTTGAATTCAATTTTAGATGGATAATCTTTAATAAAATTTTGCGGTTTTTCATTATAGCCATTAGAATGTATAGAAATATAAATAATATGAACTAAGGATGACGCTATAAAAATTCTAGCGTGACTTTGTAATTAGCCCATATTGACAAAAAGACGCAATTTTTTAACGATTTGATCAATAATTAGCGTATTCGTTAAATAAAAATTGCCATGATTGTCAGAAACAAGTGATCCGTGGAAATAAAAGCAAGTTTTTATAAATTCAATAACTTCATCTATAAATTCTGAAAACCAGTTAAAACAACTAATTTTCTTTGCTGGTTTTGTATGTTTCTATCAAAGATTATTATAAATTAAGATACGTATGTTCACAAAATGTAATTGATTCTTTACTATTTCTAGAGAAGTCGATAGAAATTGTTGAGTATCTGATATCTCAAAAACATTGGCTTAAATGACTTAATGCTACAACTGTGGCAATGTAACGTGTCTGCACCTGATATCTTAATATTCGGAACCAGACATTGGTGAATTTTCGACGTTGCTAGATCGAATTCAGCCTCTGTCTGGAGGAGAATACAAGCAGTCGGCTGCTCTGATAGGTAGCTTTCCGTGTTTCCTCGGATCAATAGCAGATGGATGCCGGAGCAGTAGCACGACGTGCCACGGATCGGGCGCAATTTTTTCCTCTTCTTTGTCCTCTGCTCTCCCCCTCTCCACACACACTTACATTTCAACTCACTACACTACCACACTTGTCGGGAGGGGAAACCCGGTATGCCGACCTGCAGGACGACGTCGGACCTCACGTTGTGAGAGATTGGAACACCGCAACTTCTCGAGATATAACATGCACTAGACTTTCTGGACTAATGACCGTGTCAGTTGATGCACACGAAAACACAAAATAATCAATTAATATATGAATGAAACTATATATATTAAGTAGAATTTGAATTCCTTTAACATGTAATTATATTTCATTTTGGGAAATAATTTTTATTATTCATTTTAAAGAACAGAAATCCTAGCAGCATGAAATATAAAAGTGACTTTTGACAAAACCGAAATTGTCATCCTCGCATAAATAAAATATCGCTACATAAGAGGAAGAAAAGAACACAGTTCAACTATAGTAATTTTTGTGTACAGAAATATAAACAAATAATTTGTGAGAATATTTGCGCGAGACTTCAGTATGAGTAAATGTTCCATGGAGTGTCTTTTAACAAGATATTCAGGTCAGTTTCAGTGGAAGGAAAATGTCAAGCGAATCCGCATTAAGAACAAAGTATTTGGATTCTCTGTACAAACGAAAATAGAAGAAATAAGGAAAGAGATTCTTGACAATAACGTATGGTTGTTAGTCTAGGCAAAATCTAGAAGTAATTATCACATTATTGTAAATGTGAAAAGTTTGGATTCAGACAAACCGAGATGTGGCAGTGTTCCAAGTCGCTTTGGTACATTATATAACAACCATAACTTCACAATAGCACTGTGTGGTTGAACGCGTTGTTCTCCTGAAAGTAATATTTCTGCCTCAGTCCAAGATTAGAAGCATTGCTTTCTAAAATTGATAAATATCCGTGTTCGTCATCTGTGGAATCAATAAAATCGAGATGCCCAACATCTGACGCAGACATAGAGCATCATACCAAAACGTATATCTCACCGTGCTTTATAGTTACGTGCAATCCATTATCTTTTGGGATACTGCGTTAACCTTCTTTCACACGTACTGTCGCACGTCCGATCCAAACATCTTGAATTTGCTTTTGTCACTAAAAATCACTGTTTGCCAGAATTCTGAAGGTTGGTTTCTGCAGTCATTTATGCAGTCGCGAACTGCAGTTCATTATGCCAATTTACCTTACACATCCAAGGCTTCTTCTTCGCTACTCTCCCAATGTAACCTGGGTCTCGTAGTGCCTATTGGACGGTTTCTGTGGCTACAGTTCTCCACGTTGATGAAAGCACCCACAGAGTTAATGACACTTTGGCGGTGATTCCTGCTGATGTAATTGACAGTATTCCTTTATGTCGTTGGTTGGGTATTGGATTTCGGCCTTTACCCCTTCTATTAATTAATCTTTCATCGTACATAAATTGGTCTCAATACCTCTAATAGTTTAATGAGGTCTTCCCACTGTCTTCGCAATTCCTCGTAGTGATCTTCCCCCATGGCGTATTTCACAATAATTTTTCGTTCTTCAATCCTCGTTTTCCTTCTCGGAGCCATTTTCAATTCCATAATGCTCTCCACAAGTCCTGCCATGAGCTAATTTGTTTGCCACAACTTTGTGCCCAAGAAAACATTTCAACGGGTATGTTACAAAGCGCACTTATGATGGTGTACGTTCATTTCTCGTCAACGCTTATTCATAGGTATTACACAACATATTTAATTTTACAAATAATAAAGCATTTTCTGCTTTCAAATTGCACTAGTCCTTCCAGAAAACCTGGGTATCAAAATTACTGGCTATTAAATTAATTATATTTTATTTTAAGAAATATTTTTATGAGAAGAACTCATGGTCTCATTGAGGGTGAATAGCAAAGGTGTACGTTCATTTGTAAAAGCCACTGAATGTTATTCAAGGATCTAAATTGACTTTCCAACCAAAGTAATCAATCGATTAGACAATTATTGATATGTTCAAATTAGTAGCATCGTTAATCAAGAAGTTGAAAATATCTTAGTTATTTGAAAGGGGCGTACATGTATGACGTGATATTATATTACTGCGGTTTTGGAGCCATTGCTCCTCAAATCGGAGGGTGAGCTCATTGATTCTGCTTTGAACGAATTCCGCAAGATTCCGAAACAGCACAATTGGCTTGCAAATTTCTAAAAGTGTGTACATTAACTGTGCGCAGGACCGATGTGCCGCAAGCAAATTCTTGCTCTGTATTCTCTATTCCACTGACTCTCTTCGTACAACAAACTTTTGGTGGGCTATTTAAAGACTGCCTTATTTATACTTCTGTATACGTCGATTGTCGTTTAGGGACACAACTAGCTAGGCGTCTTACTCCGCGGCGTAGTGAACCGCGGAACGACCGCCGAACCGCAAGCACCCGAACCTTGCCATAACGCAATATTTTCAAGTTCATTATCTGTTATAATTATTAATCAAATACGAACATAAAAGGTATTGTTGGATTTGTATTCGGAGGTTCCATTTATTCGTGTAAAAAGAGTATAGTGCTCCAATAAAAAACATGTTAATCAAATAAAATTGGAACTGAAAAGCCTCCAAGTTTTGAATCGTTTGGTGAAAATTCTTCTCAATATCTTGAGCCGTTTAGAAGATATTCGAGGTAAACATGATTACTGAGGGGACAATCTTCAAGTCAATAGACGTGTTTTCTCCTCACAGACTTCACTGTCGACCCATCGAGAGAGAGACAGCGCCATTGGACGACCCTCGCAACGCCTAAAACCACACACATTTGTATATCTACACCCATACTACAATTTGGGAAAGCAACTCGCTTGATTCCCTGCCTACGTTCCGCTCTGCTTACCACTTACCAGTACACATTTCCAATCACTAATTACCTTTCTTCTAATAGACAGCACGTTACCTAAAAATATAATTTATTCGTGAAAATTCTCCACATTTCTTAATAAAACCTAGGTATGTTTACGTTTGTAATATATCTACAATGTATGTATCTTCAATTAAAGTTCCTTCTTTTCGCCTCAATGTTTCGATGGCGCGAAATCTAAAAAAAAGTGAATCCAATATGTTTCATTGCCATGTAGAACACAAATATAATTACGATATGAGTTCTACAATGTACATTCTCCTACTCTAAGCAAAGAATAACCCGCCCGAAAGACCCTTCCGAGTGTGTAAGGATTAAATGTTTCAGCTCAGTACAAGACTTAGAGTTAATTTGTGCTACCTTCATTATTGATGGCATATAATCTAATGATTTTCGTTTTGTTTTTTATCTGGAAATCATTTTGTATATTTCTTAATTCTCCACATCAAAAGTATATATTCATTTTTTTCTCTAATGAATGAAGAAACTAGTATTTTGATTTTTGTTGTATTTTGAAAGAACGCGGACGCAAATAATTTATTATAATTAGATTGGTGGGTAAGAGACGGAAGGAAATGTATAGGGAACTTGATTAAAAAAGTGCAAATCAGTTCGCCTACCAAATTGTGGGAAAAGGAGCTAGAACAAGTTCAAAAGAAATGGAAATGTTGACTCATGTTTATTTCCCTTCTTAGCAGAGTGCTTTAGTTATAAACTTCCTCCAGCAGATGATTTTACACTTTCAATGTCTTCATTGTCTCTTTCCTGTTTACCTGCAAAAAAGAGAAGAAATTAGTATTAAAATGTTTCGAGATCAGTCACTACGAGAATCGTCGGAAAGCTCGTTATCTCGGATCTGGATTGTGAATGTCCATATTCTTTAATCTGCTGTCTTATTTATTTGTATACCTGTATTTTAAGTCGTTATTGTATGAAAACAATCCCTGTAAAGCAGTTATGCTGGTCTGTGGAAATAAAAAAAAATCTTTAAGCCATTCATGCACGTTTTAAATAATATGATTTATCTCCTCTTGAAATGAGGGAGTAAAACTTGCAGATTTTAAAATATAATGAATACCCATCTCTACCCTTATAAAACGCACAATCTGATTTCGAATTTGGTATTGGATGGACATGACTGGATGAAAACCAGAACGACATAAGTCACATTTTATATAGTCCGAGAAATCTGTTTATTGAAGTGAATGTCGCTGTAAAGTTGTGACGCTACGTTTCATCATTAAAACCACGGAATTTCAATTGTTCATTGAAATCACAAAAATATATTGTCACTGAAAAATAACATAAAATAAACAGGCGTTTCTATGAATTTTTAAAACGTCAATTGTACCGTTTTGGTTTTCACCCATTCATATGTTCAAAGCATCGGAAAAACTTAATATCTTTCTTGTATATAACTTACAATGAGTAGATATCAAGCTTGATTTTTTTTCTTCTTTTTCCTCTGTAGGAAATGTGTGCTTAGGAACGGTATTGACAGAATTCATTAAATCATTGGCACATTCGAAAAAGTATTAAACCATTGTTGCATTCCAGTTGATCTTTGGAATTCGAAGAAAATTATAATTTTTAAATTAAAATCCGGTCCTCGTTACATAGATAATTGAAAAACTAAAATGCCTTACAAATTCTTGTCAAACGTTGCCGCTAGAGTATCGCGTAACTAATAAAATCGGAAATACGATAATTTATTTTCTATGAACTTCAAAACGTTCAACAATGCAATTTGTAAAAGTACTGCTCACATTGCAGTATCAGTTAATTGCAGAAGCTTCTACGTAAGAAAATTGAAATAAATCTACAATACTTACAATATTTGAAAAAAATAGTTAGGGATGTAGTTAAGAGGAAAGGAGCACGTATTAAGAACATCAAACTGTGAAAGTTTCTGAAATTAAACGTTGCCAAAATCAACATTTGGATAATATATAAATTGAAGTAGTATTCATCAACAGGTACATTTTGTTAAGCATTTCTAGAGAAATGCAACTCCCAATCTATAAAAATATATTATTCTTGATCTTTTTGATTTATTATGTACCTAGAAATTCAAGATTCAACACTGCGTGGGCACAATCATGGGACATTGTAGAAACGCAATATGCCGTTTTGTGGACTCTATTTGACACATACATTGGATATGAAAATTTATTCATTGTTCATGTTTTATTACAATGGACATGTTATTCAGTAAAAAGTTCTAATTTATCTTCCTTTTAATAATTAATTCCGTATTCTAATTCGATTTATATAGTCTTGATTTTATTAAGATCTTTAAATACTATGAATACAATATTAGCTCTGAGGATGATCGCTACGCGATCGAAACGATCATAAGCTCAATAAAAAGTATTGATACCAGACAATATCTTTATTTATCCAAATTATTACGTTGAAATATTTTATTGATTAGTGGGTCCTTCGTATAGTGAAATAGTTACTTATAACAACTTCAAAAACGGCTGTGTAAATTGACACAAAAGGTCATTATGTGGTTTCATATATACAATTATATGGATATTCTGTAATGCATATTAAGTTAATAAAAATTCTGTAGTTGGAATAACTAAAAAAAGGACTAAACACACGGAAACCGTACCATGTCAGCCTGAATGCTAGATACTGTATTATAATATGTGTGTTGAATAATACAAAAAGTTACGAGTTAAATGATAAATAAGGTCATACAACGAAAATACATAGCGGCGATAATCTAATCTTTTGCAACCATTCCGTAAATTCGATTGCTTCACAGAAAACCTGCCCTCATCGATTAGTAAATCCGATTCTGAAAGTCAATTACTCTCTTTACGTAAAGTATACGTAATTTTATCTGTATTACAATTTTGAGAATGTATGTTTAATCGAAAATGTGCGTATTTTTCATTCAATATTCTTGTAATGTTCTGCAACAGAATTTGATGTAGAGTAAAATATTATTTAAAATATAATTTTTAAGATAAATATATTGCGTCTTTACATAGTTATTTCATGTACATCACTTGCTTATTCAAGGCACTGAAAATAGGAATTGTTAGAGCCTTAAAGTCTTAGGTATTAAAATCCGCTCCCTACTGATCAGTAGGGGGTGGATTTTAATAAAATGCCATTTTGCTCCTTTCACTTTAGAATAATGCCTCTTTGAACAGACATTATTGTTATATTATGACAATAGTAAAAGTACCATTTTTATATGGCATTGTTTTCATTTTTCTTCGATTTCAACTAATAAGACATTTTTAAACCATTTCCCGTCCTTTTAAAAGCATTTTCGCTTATTTCATCGATTTTAATCTCACTTGCTTCAAATAATATTTACGAGATGCAAAAATTATCTCCCCAGAATTCCTGAGTAGCCTATTCTTTTTTTTTCTCAGAAGTTCTAATGTCAGCCGTTGTATGTAATCTAAAGTTCCCGTGTCCCCCATCGGCGCCTTTGTGGGTTCGGCGGATCCTGCGATAACTAAAGGCAGATATTCCCTGGGCCACTTCAACCCACAGGTTTTCAACTTGAGTTCACTTGAACGAAAGAAAAAAGTTGAGATTACATCAGTAATCTATTCAACACCTTGAGAAGTTAATCCGAACTGGTTTTGAGCAAATTTTTTACGTCATTTTCCTTTGCTTTTACAGCACTTTAAGAGCATTTTCTTGGTAATTTTCGATGATGTTTTGGGACATCAAAATCTGCCCCTGTTGCTTAGCCAGAGCTCCGCGCGCCAGAGGTCGGCGCCACCGCAGTTTCAGAGCCGTCGAGCGCCCCGCTAATTCGCGCAGCGCTGAGCTTTCCTTCTATTGCGGCGTGTTGTCCAGGCAGTGTAGACACGTTTTGAATTTTCCAGAGTTAAAACAGTTTAGAGTGAAGCTGTGGCTGCATTATGATTACTCTGTATGTTTACACAACATGTTATTTATACCAAATTCATGAGAAAACAGACAGGTGTAAATACTTAGAAAATATTTCCATGGCAAAACTAACACCATTCAGTGGGGAAAGTTTCCATTTATTAAAGTTTGCGCTTCGGACTATTTATGAATTTAAATCGTCTATTCTATAAAAGTTCGATGAGTTTGTAAAAGAAAAATTCAATATTAATTTTCTAATATTAGTCAACTTCTTCTATCGTCGGTGTAATGGTCATGGTCGTATTCAGTATTATTTTTGTATTAGGGCTTATGTTTTATCTGTTTTGATGCGCCCTATTTTCTTGTCCAGAAGAATGCCATTCTCACATTTTAATAGCTAATCACCCAATTCATCTTTCTGCTGGTTTTCTTTCCTTTACCTATCTGTTCATTTATAATTTCAACTCACACGCTCATTGAATTCTGCGCGCTTGAAAATATTTTCTTATTATACTATATGAATATAATTTGTTCACCTCATGGCCTCTGACACTGCTGACAAATACTTAATGCGTAGCTTAGATGACGTGAAGTTGATTCTAAAAGTCATTTTAGAACAATAACGTACCTTCACCCTTTATTCCAGTAATTTTCGCCGAATTTGTTAACATAATATTCAGTATCAGATAGATAATTATATTTCACGTGTCAGAACGTTCCACTTGCTTTTCACTAACTTCAAACTTTTAATTGAACAAAAATAATATTATAACTTTTCGAGAAACCTTAGTTTTAATTTTGCTATTTATGACTGCAAAATTTGCTGTCATAAATATTGCAAGTAGGGACATACTAAATGTACCAACCTTCATTGATATAATGTTTCAAATCTTCATTTTCTAGGTGTCTATAACAAATTTTCACTGTAAATTTGGAAATAAGCTTGTAAACTTAATTCTGATGACGCACTAACTCTTGCAACGACTAAGAACTGCTCTCCCCTACAAACAATTATTGTAAGACTGATTAGTCTACATTGAATAACGAATTAACACGAAATGAGAATTCAAATAATAACGAAATACATATCCGACAGTGCGGGTTGCGACTTTGTTAGTGGTAATACCGATGAGGCAAACGTTTACGGGAAAAATTGAACACAAATCATCGAACTACAACAACATGGTAGTGTTTAGACTAGTCGTTTTCTCCGTCGAAGGTTATGTACAAAAACTAGTAGAACTGGAAAGAGTATCGTCAACAGGATTTTACTTAACCAGTGAAGGAGGCCTCCTTCACGACCGTACTGTTCTCTTCGTGTAAGTTTATTTTTTCGCAAACCGGTCCCTATTCTTTGCTTCTATTTTTAATGAGCTACTGTGCTTACGAAAATACAACTACCAATGTGCTATTAGCTTTCGTATTCTTTTGTATTGAATATCTTTATTGTTCTTAACATGGCTGAGGTAGTTCAATAAATTTAGATTTATAATGGGAAATGAGCAAGAAAGTATTGTTTTCTATTACGTCTTGGAACCCCTTTCCTTGCGTATCGAATATTTTTTGCAAATAATAGTTTCTTTATTTAAAAAATAGATATCGTTACTTATGCCGAAATATTTCGTTTGTAAACCAGAATATAAAGTACCGTTCAATGTATATTTTTCCTAAGTTTGTTTATTCATCCTGGCGTTTCCCATAGCGTTTGGTTTGTCCCAAAACAATCGAACATATTTAAGAATTCTGAATAATGCATGCAATGGGGTAAAAACCTTTTAACACCAGGTCCTGCATCTAACAGTTACTGGATGCATTAACTTTTTACCTCGTCCATAAAAGAGTTTCACGATGCCTCGTTCTCTTGCAAACGATCCGCAGTTTCTGAATGATGTATTCCTATGAGAGGTTCATATATCCATAAAGGCATTGGGTTATGGAGAAAGCTGCCATAGATGGCTTTAAAAATTCTATATGAAAGCCTACTCGACAATTTGCTGATATTGAATCGAAAATTATGAAAATTCATTTGGTATTGAAGCCTTAATCTAGTGTAATAAACTAATGTGTATTTATACGAATAGTTTTAGCAAGTAAGCACAACTGAAAGTTGTAAATGAAAAAAAATATTTTTGTCTGGAAATTGTGAATTTTGAAATCATGATTGTCCATCAAGTGTAAATAGTTTTGAATTTACCCGTCAGAAATGTAACATAGGCACAAATAAATATTAAGAGTACATTTTTTTAATTTAAAAAGTTTATTTTAAGTTAACAAACAATTCTCTTAAAATAAATCTGTAAAAGACACTTGTGTTTCTGTCCAAAACTTACCTTTCAGCTAATGTTTCATGGGTTTTTATATTTGTTTAAATTATATAATTTAATTTAAAACATTATTTACATGCAAATCAGTCAACGTAAAACGATCTACCTTCCACTTCTCCATGTTAGCAAACAAGCACTTTTTTGTAGGTTCTATGTCTTTGAAAAGGGAACACCCGATTTACAAGGGGTAGGCCTAACGAGACAAGTGGAAGGGGGGAGCGAGCGGGCAGGTTCCTCCCGAAAAAAACGAGACAGGGGCGTGCGGAGAGCGACCCAGCAGGGCACGTGCCGCGCTGTTAGTGGCAGGGCAGGGTGGAGGGGGAGGAAAGGAGGTCCCAAGCGCCGCACGCGCAGTGTGACGCCGGAAACTGGTTTCCCGACACGGGACACTCGCGGCAACTTCCTGAGACGGGGCAGCCAGTTACGCATTTTTTCGTTTTTAGCTTCTTGAAGGCTTTTCTGTGCCATTGTAGGCTCGCGGAACAGTGCACTTGTTCCGCTCTCAAAGAAGAGACGAGGGAGTGTTCCAACACTGGTTTCTCCTGTTTGCTGTCAATGGTTTCCGCAGTCCTCAGCCATCTAAAACGCTTCCTTGTTGTAGTTACGTAATGTTGACAAACTGATGTATCTGAGAATGAGTGGAGTGGCGGAACGTGTCTTTTACTTAGTCCGCCATACGCTCTTTATTAGGCTGCAGAAGTCAGATACAGACCATTAAGATGATTCCATATAATCGTAATATACAAAATATTTATTACATTGATGTCATATCAATCAATGTGATTGTGAAAAACAAAAATATGCCGAAGAGCCGCATCATGTCTTTATTTGCTTTACAGTTTTTCACTGAGAAAGCTGGAAAATAAAGTTTGTCCAGTAAATCGGTTGTAAAATTCTGTCGAGATACACTAAACACCGTGATAGTCTTCGACTTCACGTTCTGTTTACATTTGAACTTATATTTAGATTTTTTTAATTATAATGTATTTTTCAAACGTCAAAATTACATTTCTTTGCAAAGCCAGTTGCAGAATATTCAAAGAAATCATATCTTTCAAAATCCTAATTTGCTATATTTACTAAAGTGTTTAAGAAATCCGTCCTGATTTGTTATATTTGCTAAAGTTCAAGAAATAAATTATTATATGCGTTCTCATGCATCATGAGAGTATAAAAAGTTTTAACATTACAACTGTAAATTGGACCACATTCACAAGGTTTTGTAAATAAAATAAAAGAGAATATCAGTCAACAAAATATGTTTAAAGAAATTTATTTTTGCTATTCTGAAGAGAAGTAAGTAATAGTGTATGCTCAGTACTAACTGTTGAATAATTCATTTGTATTCCGTTGACTAGGCAGGGTCATTTCGATCCTTATGTGAAAGGCAATGTACAAATTGAACTCAACGGAACTCCTTGCAAAGCACCATTGATTGGTTTTCTAGATTAATTCTCACACGTATTTCCTTCACAATTTTTGCATGTAATTAAATGTTGAGACATTTCGTCTGAATTGAAAATATATTGCATGAGAATGAGAATATATTTTCTTCGAAACGAGAGGTATTCCTGAAGAAATTAATTGTTGAAAATCAATAAATATTTTGTTAGCATTGTCAAAATACCTACCACCTTATCGCAGCCGCTTGAGAAGGCAACTATCCTACGCAGAAAGGTTATAGGCTCTAATCTCTGTAAGTTATAGATAATTTCACCTCACATGTGTGATGGCGTGGAAGGCAATAACACACGACCACCAATGTCATAACACCCATATTATCTTTCATTTTCTCGTACAGTGAGTGCCCAGTACCATAAACTTCATATCCGCTGAAAGGCAGAGAAGTAAAGAATGGCTTTACGAAGTACTCTGCATTGTGTTGAACGTTTCTCATCAAAAAATCATATTTATTTCGTTTATTGAAATATCTGGAAGAAATTTCAGGTACTTTACATGTCTTTTGCATATTGTAATATTATTTGAAATTAATTCATTTATATAATTAATATTATTTTATATTATTTTATATTAGCAGTTTTAGAACGTTACATCTAACAATGACATATTCACCATATTTAACAATATTATATTCGGTGGTGATAATATTTGATTATGTGGTAATAATATTTGTTGTCTCACAATTGTTGTTACTTATGTGGCTGATGAATAGAGATGGTTACCAAGCACATCAGTTCAGAAAAGCAATTTCTCCCAAAGACACCAATTCTTAAGAAAACTTTTGTCACTACGGAAATCTGGAAGTCTGATGAAATGTACATTTCGCTGTTACCACAAAAGTCGATTTACAAAATCAATTTGACAGAAGGCAAAGGTTAATACATTATTAAATTCCATGATCATTCACTAATAACAAAGGGTCATTTGGAATGATTTGAAAAGGAAATTAATGTTTTCGAAATGAAAGTTCTCCCCTGGTACACCTGGTGGAGCGCAGTGGCCGCCGTTCCTAGGCCTGATTTTTTCCGCACACGCTTCCTCTTCTCCCTCCCCCACCCCGCTGGATTCCGCCTGGGCCTCGCGCCGGTCGCCAATAACGATCGGAGATCCGGAGATCGATTCCGATGGCCAGCAATGACTAGCGCGGAACATTCTTTGTTTCGCATCTTTTCTCGTTTGTGCAGCATTCTTTGCTTCACAAAAGCAAAAGGGGCGGTCCCTATGGAGCTCAGGACACCGAAAATCTGATTATCGCTCTCGTTAGGTATGGAGCGTATCCGCAGTGCCTCTCAGAGGCACAAAAGCAGACGGGCGCTTCCGACCGCCACGCTGCTGCCGCCGCAGCCGCCACTACCGCCGCCAAGCGCCGGCCGGCCGCTCCACGAGTAATTAACCTAGGCGGCATTGCGTTAGACAGGGTCTGCACGTCGCATTAATAGCAGCCTTGCACTCTCCCACTCTCCGTCTGAGATAACGTTCATTCAGTTCGCCTTTGGAGTGGAGGTCCTTTGCCTACGCTCACACGAGAAACGGGGCCGCGGACAATCCCTGCATTACGAGTTTTGCCGTTTATGCTGAGCGTTTTATGTCACTGTCATTCGTTTCCTCACTTTTTTTATGAATTCACGAATAAGATGAGAAATTCTCCTGAATGGATTAGAGCTAGTTACTGTAACTTGATATCTCGTAAACGGATGCTTCTGTTCATGCACGTACAACACTTTATTCTTGAGTGGCGTGAAACATTATTAACTTTATCTTGTCCAGTTTTCAAAATAAATGTGCCTAGTTTGAGATGTATTTTTTTCTTAATGATATTTATAACATACACTCAGTTATGAGAAACGGAGTCCGGTATAAAGTAATCAGATGCAATTGTCGTCAAACACATGTACGTATTTTTGTGCTGCTTTTGCTAATCAGACATGATTGTAAATCAATCTGGTATTGGTTGAGAATATAGTTTGAAATGCAAAGATAGTAAAGATAGTTTTGAAAGATATTCGTCAATTTATTTGTAATGACGCGAAGTCATGTCTTCGATTGTTCTAGATTTACTGGTAAAGTTGCAGGATCCTTTAGTGTCACGTTCAGGTAATGATACAATCAAAGTACAGTTCATGCGGTGAAATAAGAGTAAGATAAAAATATGATAAGCAATATAAATTCTTTTCACGTGTATCATTTTCTTCCGCTATACAAACAAAGTAGTTCGAAATTTTATATTCTCAAATTCTTTATTGTAATATAAATGCTTTATTCTTTTCACAAGATCAAAAACAATTGTGAGGTAGATATAATAATCAGAAAGGTACACTGAGGTTGAAATTCTTTCAAAGTTTTCTAACATTACATCAAATCATGCCAACCAATCAGGTAAACATTCACGGTAATATTATACAACATAGAGTTGGAATTCCAATTTAAGAGAAATGTATGTGGATAATAGTAAATATATATTATTACATATTTTTCAGTAGGAGGATAAAAAAATATTTTCAAAATTTGAACCGAAATACAGACAAATAATTATATAAGAAATAATTAATATTAATTTTATACAATAGAAAAGTATAGTAGCAAAGAGTCTCATAAAAAATGCTTCACAGAACACAGACATTGCATTATTATGCACTGCCAGCTCAAAGTCAAAATCTTTACAAAATAATGGTAGAGTTGTCTTCTTCCTTGAATTAATCTTACACTCTGTATTTCAAAGGATATTAAAAACTAGAATAAAAACTATTGCCATAAAAGATCTTTCTTTTCACACTAGAATCTGGCAATATTAGAGTGGATAATGCTTTAGTATTAGAATCCCCGATACTTCTAGAAGCGCGCTCTCTACAATGACCCCGCCCGGAAATATTTCGATTCACATGATAATCTTGTTGTCTGAAAGCACAACCAATTTATTTGCAATTAACAGCTCTTATGTTGTACTGATCCTATGGGTGCTCAATGGTATGCGATTCGATTCGATGCGCAACCCGTGCATGCGATATACCATTTATTCTCTCGGCCATGCACCTCAAAATGACCAACTACATTTTGTGAACAGAAACTTTTGTCAGCAGCGCTCTTAGATAAATACAGAGATTTGTTTTGAAAATGATGTATTTTCGTAATAGTTCAAAAGATAAACATAAAAAGTATTTCACGGCATCGAAAAACGTATATTGTAATAAATGTAGTAAACACTTTTTTGTAGATGCAGTGAAACTTTGTTGCCAACAAGGGAATGAGGGATTTCAATTTTCAATGAGATTCAATTACTATATTGTTATAATACACTCTATTATTCTAATTATATCTGGTTATCCATATGCTTTTTAAATTTGAATTATTTACTAAGTTTGCTGAAAATTTGTGAAATTGTCTATTTTTAAAAAAACATTCTCTTCTTAAATGTATGTAATGGTAAGTAATTTTGTTCCCAATATTCGAAACATGCAATTGTGTATTCTGCGTTTAACTTCACATATTTCAATATTCGTACTGGTTTTCCCGAGGGTGGGGAATTTTTGGTACTGGGTCGAGTTCAACCAGTCTGCAAGAGAATTCTAGTGGCTGCTTTGATCGGATTATTTGCCGTTGGATCTTCGATCAATACCATGTGAGCGTCGGAGAAGTACCATTGTAAACGGGTCTAGGCAACTGGGTGATATTTAGTGTACTTTGTGGAACCGACCAAGGCGGTGCCCCTTTGGGAGGAAGATACCTTGAGAATCTAATCTCTGCACGCCGAAACGTAGGTCGGCGTCATATCTCTCACTTTAGCGGGAGGAATTAAACCACTTTCTGAGACACAAAATCTACTACACTTCGGTGTAGTGAAATTAATGACTTAAATAGGTAGTGAACACACGCAGCATCAAAATTACTCACTGTATTGGTTTTCATCCACTTATTACATTTCGAAGATTTCGCGAGAGGTGGCAGTGATCTTTCTCCGCTGGATGGGAAGATTAGGCGCCGACCTACACGTCGGTTTGGGATTTTTGCCAACCAGGTATCTACCACCAGTGGGGCACCACCCTAGCCGCATCTAATTCTAAATTCTCGACTGGTCTCCTGGCATATGTGGTTGTGTAGTGCATGTAAATGTAAAAGTGTAAGGAGTGAGGATAGGAAATGGAAGAGAAAGGGAAGATCGCGCGCAGTTCATGCCCAGTTTGTTAGGATACTGCTGCGTAATATGCCTGCAGTTAATCCGAGGGAGCACGGAAAACTTCCCATCAGAGCATCCGGCCAATAGAATTTTCCTCCAGACAGTACGTGATTTCGAATAGCTATGTCGATAGTGTCGAAAATCCTGCCACCGTCGGGACTGGAACGCTAGGACCTCCCGGTTATAGGCACTTCATATACATATAAATTAACAATATAGTATACATTATTGATGTACGCCTTCATGAATTCGTGTTTGACGTTTAAGGTGATTTGATAATCTTCATTGTTAAGCAACGGTAGAAAGCAACGAAGTAATAGACATTAAGCTAAGAACACGAACTACTAGAAACTCAACGAAATCGATGGAAGGGTCAACATCAGAGACCCGTATTTCAAAGCCATGCCACTCAATCTGGATGGGAACGCAGAACGAGGAATGTTCCGAAAATTACAATTTCATCTACTGATTGCGTTCCTGCCTTTGCCATTGCAGTACGTGTCGGGGGTGCTTTGAGCGTGAGTCTGTGAAGGATGAAAAAATGAAGCATGTTTGTGTGTGTGAATGTGTGCGTGTGCGTGAATATATTCGTGTTTGTGTGTGTGTAAGCCTGTGCCTGGATTTGTGTTCATGGATATGTGTGCGTGTGTGTTTGGACTTATGAAATTACACATATGTTTGTACTTTGTCACACGACGTTTGCTACAACTTGCTTCATCAATTTGCTGAAGCCCACAATAAGAAAACTAATATACGAGCATTTTAAAACGGTTTGATACGGAAATGTGAATTTGACTAAAAGCGATGTGATTTCTAATATTTTTATGGAGATTTTTTTAAGAAATTGAACATTGGATAATACCTAATTGCACACACACTGGTTTCGAGTTTCTTCACTGAGGATTGGAAACATATAAGTAAAGGAGTATAAAATTAGTGTTAAATAAGAATTCCAGGGGCCTTATTTGTTCTTTAGACACATGAAATAGGCAACTACGCTAGTATCTATTACGTTGTTGCTCACCATAACGGATACATTCCTAGAATGAGAATGCGTTTTCACTTAATGAGTATTTGATGGTAATATTCAAAACCGTAATCATATAGTGTGTGCGGATTGAAACTTTCTTTTCTCCAGAAATTCATAAAATGGCTTTTCGGTATTTGAAATAACCTCCATTTGATGGAATTGTCATAAATATTGTAAAAATAATTTTTGTGGCAATTTTTTTTCTGGAAGAGTAAACTATGACTATCTGGAAGAGTAAAATATTTATTTATTTTTTCATTTGAATTATTGCACATTTAATACCTAAAAACACATTAATACTCATGATGTATTGTTCAAAGAAACTCTTGACATTATACTCTTCGCATTCGCACTTTAATTATATCTTGGAATTTAATTATTAAATTCATATTTTGTTACCCGCTATTCAGAAGGTGGAAAACAAGAATATCTTGCAATTATATTAGGTCAGATTTTCCTTTTATGTATACCTTTATACATATTTTATGCATGTTACACATTCCAAAACACTCGCTGTAAAATTACTATTTCAGCATTTTATTCTTTGTGAGAATAAAAAAAAAGATGGCAAATTTTTATTTCAAACTTTCGAGGCATTTACATAATCGAAACTCATTATCCGTAATGCACCAGCGCACCACCTTTACCATTCTTACCAGCACCATAAGGGAACCACAATCAGAAAATGACACGGTAAAGGAAAGCGAATCATCAGTGAAAAATGGATCTTTTCTGTAAAAGTTTTCTGCGCAGGAAGAAACACCCACACCTACCGTTATGTTCTATAACATGTATATGTTTGAAAGAGGGCCGATCTTAGTAAGTGCCAACATCCTCGGCTCCAAGGTTCGCGAGTTCGAATCTCACTTTGGGGGAGGGTGTTAGTTTGCGTGTTTTGCCATGATAGATTACGCCCTCCAACCACCATGAATCGCCTATCAACACTGTTTCTTCCATTCCTACATTATCTTCCTCCACAACTGGGTTAGCTAGGCAAACTGATCGCGAGGTGTACCTCAGCATCTATACTTGTGTAGTATAGGTGATTATAGGGAATCAGTGCGGAGATAGCATATGGTTTGGATCCGTAGCCGTGGAAGAAAGTGTTTCGTCTCGAAAAATTTGTACTGATATGATTGGAAAAGAATGACATGAAATGAAGTCCCAGGAGTCTGTGATAAGAAAGGTTGACGAGAACGGAGGACCATTAAATGAGACGGAGAAGTCTAAAAGGTGGCCTAATGGAGGACTATAGAATAAAAGAATAAATATATTAGTTGACATAGCATTGCTATAACGCATATTTTTGCAATTATACACCACAAAACTATTGTACTCGACCTCATGGGAAACTGTACGAGAATTAGCATTGACTCATTTTGCATAAAACTGATTTTTCAAAATATTTTTTAAAATATTTGTTAGAGTTATTTTTCTTTGTTTGTCGTGAAACAACGCTTATTTTTTATTTATTGTTTTTTGAGAAATATGCCGTCCAAATCAGCGGACACTATGTACAGGGAACAATTGCGTTGCGTCAACGGAGCGTATAAGCAGGCACATCCTTGTCTTAAATGAACACATTGAGACGTTGTTGCCGAAGACAGAAAACGTTGCGGCTTTCAATAGGTCGGAGGCAAAGTTATAGTGTAAAGATAACACATCCGGTGACAAGAACCAAGAAGAAATAAAATTACACCTCCTAATTGTCTCCTCAGACACAGTGGAATTGCGTGATAGTGGAAGATAAAGGTTCATGTTGCACTTTCTGCAAATATTTTATTTTTAATTCCTGTTACAATCTCCAAGAGCATGTATATTTTTGCTTTGATCAGTGAATAGCCTTTAAATAGAACCACATTCCTCACTTTTCAGTATCTATTTTCTTTGGATATCTGTTAATGTTTTCGTAATTTTGGAAGAGTCGCGGCGAAGATTATAGATGTTCTGAGAATAATAGCCTGCATTATTTTTTCTGTACATCAACCATGCATTTTTAAGTAGTACAGAGGCATCCACGAAGTAAGCAAACGTTAATCGACCTCTTTCTCTAATTCTTGATCTGTATACCGCTACAGTCTGGTGCATTCTATCCATGTGTCTTTATAGCTATATTACGAGTATTTGACATCAGCCTTTATTATGTCATCAATATTGTTAGTTGTGAAACGGAAACATTGGAAAACACGCTTATAATAAAACTTTCTAGCTATCACCTGACGTATTTTCAGTATCGCTAAAGTCGAACCCTGGGAAAGGCTGAAATTGAAAGAATATAGCGCTGACATGCGAACGAGTTTCGCAAGTGTCCCAACTGCACTATATTTGATAGAGCGAAAGGCTAAATATTTCAAAAACTGAAGAAATATAGGAAATTAAAAATATTGCAAATGCTGGATTTTTGTAATATACTCACCAACGATCATTAGTGTCACCTCGTATCCTTAGCACTATAATGCACAACACTGCCACCAAGTTGCATAAATCTACCTGCAGAAATAATATCTATCTATCTATCTATCTATCTATCTATCTAATCTTGTTACTATTTTAATATAATTTGTTATTGTGAGTAATGTTCACATATTATCCTTGCGAACACGCGAGTCCAATTAGCTCCTATCACAACGTTTAACATTCAATTAATGTAAATGCGAAATGTTGAAAACATTAAATAAAAATTAATAAAGTGCCGTCATTAAGCGGACGCCATGCACAAATGAGTAAACAAAATTGTTTATACAGTTATATATATATATATATATATATATATATATATATATATATATATATATATAAGTAGGAGGTGAAGCCATGCTTAGATAACGTACTACCTATTATGACTACTTCGGCAAATAAGTCATGTATTCCTCAGGATTGGAAATAAGCATTAGTAATTGCATGTCACAAAGATGTTTCGGTTCAGAAGTTAAAAATGACAGATCAGTGGACCTAAAATCAGTTGTCTGAAATCAGATGAAACATTTTATAGCGAGGTATAGATACGCAGGTGGAGTAGGCGCAATTTGTAATTTGAGAGACAATATGGATTTCCGCTGATCTTGTGAATGTGACACAATATCATTTGGTCAGAATATCACGTCTATTCACTCAATGAAGAAGACATAATCGATACGGCGATAAAAGCATGCGGAAAAGCATTTCAACGCCTTCTACGGTATACGATCAACTCTAAGAAAACTAAGAAACAAATAACAACTCTAAGAAAAAAATAGTTGTATTCTGTGTATCAAGCTGCACTAATAAACATTCGTAGTGACAGGTGATCATTGCATTTAGCTCTCGCCTAATGAAATGAAGGACTCGTGAGGATATGTTGCCCACTTGATTACTGGGAACTGGGCGAGCATGACGCCGGTGCTCTCCATCCCCTGTTCAAAGTCACTCTAGGAAACAATTTGTGAAACGATTGCTTATTTCATAAATACGGGGTTCAAACTCTTACATACTAATGATACTGAGGGTACTATTATTTCTCACAGATGCACAGCCGTATATGATTTTTACCGGAAACCTTTTGAAACCCTTCTATCCTAATCTGACCCATTTGATATGTGTTATTCATGGTCTGCACCGCGTAGCAGAGGAGGTTAGAAAAATGTTTTTTTCCAATTAATAAACTGATTTCTTCAAACAAAAATATTTTCTTTTGATCTCCTACAATAATTTTTTTTCGATAGAAGTTGAGGTTGGAGAATGTTGAAGGCAGTGGTAATAGTTAACATTTCGATAAAATTGCAGAAGTTGTTAACTAGCTCTTTGATGATGTCGCACAGTCTATATGAAACGTCAATTTTTTTGCCTGAGAATAGAGATCGTAAAGGTAATTATTAATATGTAAGTTCAAACGTTATAGTCCTTGACGATGTAATTGAAAAACTAGAAACTCGAGATTTGACTCTGAGATTCCTTGTCAATGATTTTGTCTGCAGTAGATCAGTAATAAAAAGTTCTGTGTAAAAAGAGAAATATGTTCCAAAAAAGATCCTGGATATGTCAAAATAAAAGCAGCGAAACTTTAAACGGTAATTCCCAGAAGGGTTCAAGGTTGCTAATGTTGGGCTTCTAAAACATATGGCAGTCACATTAGTAAATGAAGAGATACCTTTCTTCTCATTCAAACTGATTTTGTCTTCCAAACTTCGCAAATTTGGAATTGAGAAACCCTGAAACATTACTCGTAATGTATTGCAATACAAAATATAGTAAGAACAAAGTGTTAAAGTTGTAAATATATAAATCTTCTTTTACAATAAACAGTACGTACTTGCTTTAGGCATTTAAGTTTCCAAAATAATGTAGAAAAAGATTTCCAACAATTTTTTATTTCATTATGTAACATATGACAGTGCTTTTTTATCCTTATAACATGACATTTTCAGTGACTAATTACGAACTTGAAAGATGACTTTTTAATTCCTAAACATCCGATGTCCGTTACTAACGTTGTACCTCTTCAGTTTTCTTTTTTAAAAATTATTGGGATATGAGGAACTGGGAGGTCTCACTTTCCTCTTAAAGTGAAAATGTGTATGCTCTCTGTTTTAGGTCTGCGGGAACTGTGGTGGATGTTAACAGCATACATCTATCATAATATTAAAAAATGTCTTCCTTTATTTTACAAAAATAGGTTTACAAAGCTAAACCAATACCTCGGTACTAATAAAAACAATAAACACTTTGTCAAAGTGAGGTGCAAGAGGGATCTGAACAACGTTGACGTTATAGACAACAAATTACGTTATAGAAAATGGGGAAGTAAGCGGATTGCGACCTTCTTCAATGTTCGTCTACTCTCGCCCGCACTCGTTTGCCATTCATCAGTTGCCGTCTGATCTCCGCAGAGACAGGATTACTGCGTTGGAATAATTCCGAGGAGAAAATTTTCTATTGAAGAATGAAAAAGGGGTAGTTCGTTGACATGATAAGTGCACATCACTGCGGGAAATCTCTCAACAAATTGAAATTTCGAAATTACCGCCACTTGTTATTATAGACCGTTTTGATGAGAAGAAAGCGGACGACAAACCGTGCAGCGGTCGCCCTCAATTCTTAATTCAACCAGATGAGCGGTTTACGATCGTCTCTAGAAACATACCGCTTGGATAGCGGGAAAAGTGTTTCTCCTTGTACTGAGCTCAATGTGTTATGACGCAATGCTTACCATGGACGTAACACCTACCATTTGCAGAAAAGCAAATTTTGAGAACGATATTTCAAGGAAGATCGAGAATTTTCATACGAGAGAAATACTACATTTCCTGGCTAGATGGTCACTGATTGCATTGCGTGAAAGAAAAAAATCTGAAATGGAGAGCGGATCTTCACCGTTGAACTCAGTGGCGGTTTGCTGCTTGCTTAAGAATGTGTCAGTGCCAGTGGTGTAGAGCAACTACAGGTTGTAGATGGAGTAATGAATCAATTCATGTAATTCATTACTCATTCATTCATTCATTGTAAAGCCAATTTTTACGATCTAAAGTTAATAAAATGAATTTGAGAAACGACTATATTTTCCAGCACGATAATTATCCTAAGCATACCAATTTAAATTCAAAACTTCGAACTGTAGACAACAGATTAAAACAACATCATCTCCCAAAACGGATCCAAATCGTATTGAACATTTAAGAAGCATTCTCGAAAGAAAATTTGAAAAAAGAAATATGTAAATAAATAGACCTCAAGAGAACATTGCAAGAAAAGGATAACAGTATTCCTTTTCAAATATGCGACAAACCTATGAAATTCAAATCAGCCAGGCTACGTCCGGGCAGAAGGCAATTTTAAAAAATTTTAAAAGAATGTTATTTTGTAACAAATAGCTTTGGTGTCCAAAACATTGTATACGCAATTTTGAAGTATTGGTTAGGTTTTGTGAAAAGATTTCGTAAAATAAATCGTCTGTTTTGTAACGATTGTTGTATCCTTTTGCTGTTAACTTTCACTGTTATTTCCGCAGACTCATAAAAAAATATCTAAGAGTCCACTCACGTTTTCCACAAAATTTAAATCGTTTTCAAACGTAAACACAAGATTACTTATTAAAATTGGTGAAAGTTAGTGAGATTTCTATCCCTAACTAATCTGAGTAATTTTGATAGTTTCAATTGATATGGGGTGGATATTGTGGTGCATATTGCTTGTAAGGCCTCACAAATTTCTAGTCTCTCACAAAATGGGTAAACAAAGTCCTTTTTAACAGATATCATGATACTTCTCTGAAATATAGCACAGGTTGAATAGACCAGAGAAATTAGGAAAGAAAATAACCTCGTAAAATGCCCCAGACAAAAATTTGTTTCATTTACTGAAGAAGAGAGAGACGTGTTTCTATACATGGTAATCTTGGTTTGTGTAAGAATGTACAAACTCGGAGACGAAAGAATAGAATGCTATTTTCAAAGTCGCCGAATTCATATTGTCTATTGCGAATATGAAGACCAGAATATCACGAAAAACGTTGATACGTGATGCGACGTACGAAATTTCAAAGAACGTGACGAGTGATAACGACGGAGCGAGTCACGCAAACCCGAAGAAGTGTATATCGTGAATCACTTGGACACTTGGTCAAACCATTGCCGTGTTTTTTTTCTAATTTAGAACTGCAGAATTCATATACTTCAAAATTACTTACCATTTAATTTTTAATCTCCATAACATTCTCATATTTCATAAACCGTCATTTTAATTTGGCAAATACGTTTTGCGTAGCCCGCTCTACGACTGCCAAATAGTTCGTAACAAAGAATTTCGTATGAAATTTTCATTAATTTGTACATGTTTAAGAAGACTCGAACGTAGGATCTGTCATATTCGGTTGCAAATATTAATATAGGGATCTCTCAATGACTAAAAAATACGTAGTCACGTTCAGTGGAATGCCTGACAGTGATAATCGTAGGGAGATAGGGTCATCAGTAGATTTTGATGACCTAAAACATCTCCAAAAATGATAAATAAAAAAGCTTTAAAATGTCCTAAAACCAAATAAGAATGAAGTATTTTTTTATCAAAACCAGTTCAGATGAACAACTTTGTTTAAGTCACTCCAGTTCGGTCCAGAACTCAACTTGCAAACGGGTATAGAGCGTTCTTTATCAGAAACTCTGTCTTTAGTTTTTGAAAATTGTCCGAACCGACAATTCCGCTGGTGGGAGTCACAGGAACCTTAGATTACATACTCACAACGGCTGACATCACAATTTCTGAGCAAAGAAATGGATAAGGCGACTGAGATATTCTGTGGAGAGCATTCGTCTCATCAATACTATTTGTAGCAAGTACCATTAAAATTATATTAAAATCAATGAAATCAGAAAAATGCTTTAAAAATGACGGATATAGGTCAAAATATCTATAAGTATAAATCGACGAAAAATACAAAAAAAGAGGGTAATTTCCTTTTGTCACAACATAAAATAATGTTTATGCTAAAAGGCATTGTTCTAAAGTGACAAGAAAAAATATAACATTTGAATAAAATGTTTCCCCTATGGCCAACCTTCCGTCTGAAAGCGGTAGATGGAAGCGCGGCCGCAACCTCCGCCGCCCTCTGGCCGGGCGGCCGCGCGGCCCAGCGCCCGAGGTCCTGTCACAAGATTCCTGGGCGGCCGGGGCCGCGCGGCGCGCGCTCCTGGGTTCGCGCCCCGCCTCCCCCCGGCACCCAGTGCAAGTTCACCTGCCGGGGGCTTGCGCAGAGCCTACCCCAAGGTCGCGACCGTAGTGCGGGTGCCGGGATTCGAACACGTGTTGTCCCACATACGTCAGAGAGCGCGCACACGCCAGCGACCGCTCGCCCGACTGGCCGGCCGGCCGGCCGGCGCGTGTATAGGGGAGGGTGACCCCGGCAGTCGGCGGGGCTCGAACCGGACGCACCGGGTCCGGGATCGATGCCCGCCACAACAGTGTGCGATTAGCAGATCGCTTTGGCAGAGGGCACTATTCCGCGCCGCGCCGTCCCGCTCGTCCGCTGCCAGCACGCGCCTAGTCACGGGTGGCAGTGAAAGCGTGAGCTGTGACCCTGCACCCATGGGTGTCGCCGTGGCCGTGACAACCCTGCTACCTCGGGACTGCACGGTGCTTGCCCTGTCGGCCCATCGGCACATCCGCTCGCTTCCAAGCCCGAAGAGGTCACTCGCGTTCCGAACAATTTTCCACGAAAAGAAGTGATCAGCGGCATATGATTCGACTCGTGCAGCCCATTGGAATGAAGTTGGAGTATAGTCTGTCAAATTACATCATGATTCGCTCAATTTTGATTGTTCATTTCTTTGCATACATTAGCATGTGTTTAGTCTGATTTATATTTTTTCTGTTAGTGTTTTTATAATTCCAAATTTTTTCAAATTGATTTTTTACGTCATATGCAATTATATGGCATTCCCCAAGGAAAACGTACCTAATATGTTCACCCAGAATTTTTGGTTATAAATGAAAAATAGATTAGCATTTTTCTTAATTGTGTTTTATGAAAACTCGCATAGTGCGCTTTTGCAATATAGCGTTCAATACTTGACCCCTTCCGTGTGGTTTTGAAAAACAATTGATATTTCGTTTTCGGATTCACAGTACAGATAAAATTTCAAAGTATGTGTAGAATTTCCTACTTTACTTCTTGGAAATAAAAATTTGATATTGCGTGTCAGAATTTGAAATCATGGATTACTAAATTTCAATTCTTGTTAAATCGTTTTCCAGGTCCTTCAATTCATTATTTGAATTAAGTCGTTCTCACTTCTCAGTGGGATTGTTTTTGTACTCCACTTCCGTTTTAAAAAAAGTTAAATTGATGAACATCATCTGCATGTCGAAAGACAATTATAATTTTATTGATGCCTTAGGATCGGATTCTGCCACAGAAAAAGTAATATATTAAGGAAGGAAACGGTCTTTAGAACTACTTGTTTGTTGTTCATATAGCTTCTCAATTAACATATTTTTGTGTATTTTTTAATGTTTTCGTCAAGAAAAAAAACTGAAATTAGAGACATCGAGGGAAGGGGTTGTACATTTTTGCACGCATTATTGTCATAACTATCTTCAGGCATTAAAAGACGCAATGATCGTCAGCTTCCTTACGCCAAGCAGAACTGTACTGGGATCTCTCCTATTGTTTATATAGCCACATTCAGTAGCAACAACTCAAAATAAACATTCTATATATTTTCTTCATTGAAACATATCTTATAAACAAAATTTACAAAATCATACATTGTCGTTTCTAATTTACATAGCTAAGATACATGAACATTACAGATGCTTTCTCGTTCTGTCTATTCTGATTATCAAAAAGAAAAATAATGTTTATTTTAACTCTATATATGCGCACGTTTTGTTGAACTACTAAGGGAACTAAGGGGGAGTTACTATTTGTTAGCAATGCAGAAAAATTATACTTGCAATTGGTTTTACCGATGTAAGTAAGTTTTCTATAACTCGGAAACGAAAATGTATATTTTTGCAAGCATTACTAATCTCGCAATTTTTTTAAATTTATCTTTATTTATTTTTTTTAAACTGTTACTCATCTTTCAGTTATTTATACTTAAAATGACGGGAAGGGATTCTGAATCTCAAGAAATCGTGCGCAAGTAATCTTCTCCTCCATACGTCACATACAGTTTTTACTGTTTTCTCCACTAAATAAATCTAAATATAAATCATTTCATATTGGCATCGACAGAAAAAACATCTACAATGTTTAGTTTCTCAGAGTATTTCCAGTTGCTAAGACTTAGGCATATATTGTAGGTTTAATCGATTTGTCGTGAAAACTATGTTATTAACTTAAGAAAGTCCGTGGTGGTTGCAGGTATGTTGTGGTAATCCATCATGTAACATAGGAAATAATCATACACTATAATCACACTTATAATGTTTATTATAACACCCATTTTAACTTTCGGTAAACACTTTTCTAATTTCTCACTTTTGTCAATTTTATCTCATAATTTTGCTATATATCAATTGGCTTCCTTACTTTATGTTAATTTCTCATTTTTCCTTCTCCATATTAGAGTCCCACTGAAGATAGGAAAAGTGTATCCTGAAAGTTAACTTTAAGTATGTTATAATATATATTATATCTCGTGTAAATCTATTTGTGCGAATCAGCTACGTGCTACTTGTCGAAAAAAGTTGAGTTACAGCAGTGAATTTTCCGCTCTACGAGACGAATCGACGCCACCAATTCCACCAATTTCGTCCCCCTCCTAGTTGGGTGAGTGCAGTCTGCTGGCGACCCTTATCTGGAGACAGGCACAGCTCCGTTTCACCACGTCTCCCTATCCTGCGCTCCAACTAGGATCTTCCTCCAGTCTATGTTGTGCACCTATATCGTATCGGGGTATAGCATATGCTTGCTACCACTTTTTTTTCTTTTTTACTCGTCTTGCTCGTCCATACGAGATGTTTTTTTTGCAGAGGAGAAATTGACGATTTTCCAATAGACTGGAATCTCATTTGCTGTATGATCGTTTAACCACGTTAATATAGCGCCTAACTAGAAATGCGGTTCTTCCTGACCGCAGCTTCGTTGAATGCCTCATTAAGTGCTTTCGCGTTTTAGTTCATAGTTTTTGGATGGGCGATCACATTTTGACTACAAGTCTACGCACTGGAATAGCACGGTTCCTGTTACGGCAGCCCCACAATGGGAAATATTGCGCAAAATTCAACATAATTACACATAGCTCCCAAAATACCTCTAAAGCTCTGCACGTCCATATTTTGGCAATGCCCAAAGTTCATCATCGCCTTCCACAGATGAGCTATTGGATTACCGCATGTGAGTCCTGCTATGCATTTACATTCGCGATTTCCGTGCATCTCAAGATAATATGTACACTCGCTCAAAACAAAACGAGCTAATACGTGCTACACTGTGAATCTGGGAGTCAAAAGAGGTAATTTCCTTTATTTCACCCCAACATAAAATGTTGATTCAATCTTATATCAATCCTCATAAACAACCGAAACACAAATGAAAATGGCTGCATTTGTGGGAGAAAAGAAGAGAAAAATAGACCGAAAAATTTATTCCGAAATATTATGTGTCATTATAACAAGAATTATTATCAACTTTCGAGAGTAATTTTCCTCAATATATTATGCAAGAAGACATAATTAAATATTTTTATTTTTGCCTCAAATGAAATATGTTCTGTGACAAACGCATTACTTCACGGGTCTTCAGCACAATTAATAGTAGAATTTTCTCTCGGCAATTTCCATTCAATTGTTTCTGACGAACGCAAATAGTTGAACCTAGACATAATAAGAATGGCAACATTTTAAATTTTTTGAATACTTTACACAAAATAAAACAGTACACGTATATGAATTGTAGATAAAACAGATACGTCTGCAAACAATTAGATAATTTAGTTTACCACAAAATTCATATTTAGATAAAAGAAATACTTGGAATTAAATTAGTCTGAATTTTTTTAAAAGTCTGTAACAATATAAGGAGTCTGCTGCAGAAAAATGAAAGGCGCATTCAACCGCCCAGCCGTAGCGACGAGGAGACCGATTTTCATTTTATCAGGTGTGCATTATAAGGAATGATGCAACGTGACTTTAAAAAATGAGTATGCAATTGTAACAAGCTGAAAAACTGAGCTAAAACGAAGCTAAAATATGACAATATTGTTTGAGAAGTACAAACTGAAATGAAAGAAAATTGTTGCAAATCATTCGATTTACTCTCACGCATGAAAATCAAAATTGTTGAAAAGTAATGAATTTAAGTGATTTTAAATACTGAAATTTATAATCTCAAATATTCCCTGCAGCTACAACTATTAAAATGTTAATACGTTTATGTTTCTTAGGAATGTATGAACCAGAAGATATTTGTCAATATTTTCAGATTTAGTCATAAGTTTAGTATGCTATTGTAATCAATTCTTATAAATAATATGAAAACAGAATTAAAGACAATGAAGTATACCATTTATAGGTTAATCTTAACACACTATAGTTTCTAATATTTGATATATCGCCTTAGGTGGATCAAGGTATCAACTGAAGTTCTGCAGTGCCTCTAACCGAGATATCATAAGATTCGAATCCCCATGGTGGCAAAATTGTCAACACCAGCTAGATAGCTAAGCCGAACTCAGTCAAGCTCTGCAAGAGAATTTAGTGGTAGGTTGCTCTTAGTGGTAGTTTTTCATGGTTTCTCCGATCAATACCACCCGAATGTCGGAGCAGATACCTACTAAACGGACCATGGGCCATACGCTTTCCTTCTTTTCCTTTGTCCTCGTCTCATCCTTACGTATACAAGCTTACACGTATACTTATATTGTCTACACTATCACACATGTCGATGGACCTGTAGGGTGCTTAGAACTTGTCCCTGCTGGGGTGGTGCCACGATAGTGATTTCTGGATGGAGAAAAACTCCGAAAGCCCACGTAAAATCAAAGTCGGCGCCGTATCTGTCCATTCTGTGAGGGATGAACACTACCACGTTCCGTGATAAAATATTCACGACACTTATGGGACTAATGACTATAGCTGTTGACGCACCCGGAAACATTGAAATAACCAAACATTGAAGTTAATGTTTTATACGCATGCATTTTCTATATTCTGGAGATGGTTTGCGTTAAATTTCTTGAGACAACATAATGAAAGTGAGAAACCAATTAATATTCAATGAATAATTAATATATGTATTTACAAAACGTTTGTAAAATTTCGATGAAGGCTTTAAATTCATTGCGCCTTGCGTTAATGCATTTTGCGATTAATGCTAGAGGTTGCAAAATAAGATATTAGAGATTACATTAAGAACATTTAAATATGTTTTAGTACAATAGAAAAAGCTGATTATGCTTGAATTTTTAATTATTTTGCTGTTTTTCACTGAACATTCAAGATATTTTAAATTATCTTTTAAAACGGACGCATTTGATGATTTTCTACTTCGGTAATTTGTAAGAAATTCTCGTAATGAATTTCAACAATGAATAGCAGAAACGGCATAAGAATACTTACGTGGATAAAACCTAAATTTCACACATACTGGCAGATTTTTGCCACAGATGTTACTTACGAAAGTAAAATCTGTTGCAAAACTTGTCTAATATGTATGATTAGCGATTCAGCAGATATCTTTTTTTTGTTTTTTACACATAAAACGTAAAAGTCTATTGTAAAAAATTTAAAGAATTTTCGGTCACTCTAATAAACATAATTTGTTTAAAAATGTGACAATAGCATGTCGTTCTTTGCGGTTTTTATGTCTCGTAGTTTTTGGCATTGTTTCATTTTCTACTGTCTTGTTGTTTTATGAAACCACGGTAACGATAATCAGAGGATGGTTTGCGAGACAAGATGCATGTATTTCGAGATAGTTTTTTCGGCACAAGTTTGTTTGAAATATGCATTATAATTTGTTGCAAAGAGTCACTTCGTATTCTGATATTTATTAGAAAACCTCGTGGTACGATTCTCCATTCGCTAGAAGCACTGTGTGTGTTTGTTACTATGATATTGGATAATATTTTTGAATGTGTGACATTTAACCACTCACTCTAGAACACAGTATCTTTAAATTCCACAAAAAATTGTACCTATACACTACACATTGGAGATTGGCACAGAATAATGTGATCAATTAATGTTTGAATTTTCGATGTCTTTATTTCAAATTTGTGGTCAGAGTTTGTGTTCTTTCAATTACTAAAGACTATTTTAGAACACATAATTATTATATCCCGTTTGCTTTGAATTTGAATTCTGCGAATACTCTACTTAGGTATCAAAATACTACTGCTGCAAGTACATGTCCACTTTCAATAATTTCTTCAAAAAAGTTTGTAAACCAAGCATTTTGAATGGTAACCAGTTACTTTAATTTCAACTCGCTCTCTGTCTGTAGTATGTATCATAGTTGCTATATCATAGCAACTCATTCCCACATTTCTTTTTTTTACCACATTTCTTGTATATTTATGTCGTTACGTAGATTGATACACAAAATAATATATTACGCAAGGTTTTAGTTGTATTTAGCACATTCTAATAATTAGTTCGGGATCGCTTCTGAAAAGATGTGCGTATCCTAAGAATGCTTGTAAATAATTGAAGAATACAATTGAAGATGCAAAAAAATTGAGGGGACGTTTGTAATTGTAACTGGAAACAGATTAGACTGATAGGGAGCTGTCAATGACAAGCGAAATCAACAGTAAGATCGCGGAGTAGTATGAAATCGCTCTCTTCCATGTAGCCGAAAAGTCGGTCTGGGAGTATAGATACAATGTAGGCCCTTCACAATACAGTCAAACAAAAAATATTCTATTACTTCTGTGGGGTGAATGAATTTACACGTAGACGAAGGAGGCTTAGGTGGTGGTGACAAGGGAGCCGACTTTGGACGAAATTTCGGTCTCCCGGCAACAGACGTTTTCGTTCGATATGCCGGATACGTTCAAACAAATAACGGTAAACAGATATGGCATTGGTAAACGCGAACGACCTCTTCTGACGGTATCCGAAAAGTTAAGGTTGTCGGAGAAAGATCTTTTTTGTTTGATTTGGTCGTCAGACGTAGGCCGACGAAAATTTCGGCCAAAATCAGTTCCACTGTGCCTTAATGACTTTATGTGCCTTATGCCTTAATGACCTTCCCTTTTCTGGCAGGTGATAGAAGTTGCTTATGTGTTCTTTTTCTTCTTCTGCAGGGAGGGTGCTAAAGATGAACTTAATGGGTGAATAATAATGATAGATGCGTATCACATTATTCGGAACACAAGGCTGCAACCTACTGCTCTAAGTGTCCCGCGTAGACGTGATTGAACAGTTCGCGCCGCAGAGGTCGGCCAATCTCATTGTAAAGAACAATATTAAAAACACACTAAAATTAGGTACGAGTACTGCTTTTGGATTATAATTAATTTAAATTACAATAGAGGAATAAGAGTGCCGATGACGTAATTAGTTATCTAAATAACATCTAGTGACGCATTATTTGTCTTTGGTTACTTTTTATCACTAATTATCTTTTCCCTCTTTGTATGAAATATAAACTTTATAGTAAAAGAACGCCGGATATCTATACACACAGTAAAATATGCTCGGATATCTATGTGCCTATCGCTGATCTCTTTCGAAATGATAACCATTATGTGTGTTACGCGCTTTTATTTGCTAGTTTTCATTATTAAGCTTACATATTAATGAAAAGGATATGGTACTAAAAGTAAAGGGTATATTACCCTTGACAAGATACGTCATATATGTATGTGGGTCTCCCTCAATGCATCAGTCAATAATATGATACTGCTCCTCGATTCTGAGGTCGACGGTCTCCACAAGCGTAGTTTGGAGACTGACACTCACGTTCTAGAAGCCAGCGCGTGTGCTTCGTCACGCTCAAACAAAGATGAATTTCCGCGTCTGAACAATTTAATTTGCGTTTTCGAAAATATTATATTGAGATGGTTTCATGGAAGTAAGACACCATAAAAATAAATTATGAGAGAAACAAATGGTAAAGAAACACCTCCCATTTCTGAAAGTGTGGAGAATAAAATTCAATAGCAACGAGGAAAATTCAAAGTCGTAAAAATGAAATCCTAGTAATGAAAGAAAATAAAAATTATGAACGAGTACGGTAAAAATCTGAAAGATATTATATCACACTAGCTACAAGATTAAGATTAAAGTAAAGACACCACAAATACAACAGTTAGCTGAGAAACATAAATATGGAACATTTGTGAGAAATACCGTTTTAGGAAGAGATGAATGAGAGAAAACGTATGATAAAATGTATAGAAATAGGAGAAACAGAAAAATTTAAATGTAATCAAATTACAAATGTATGAAGAGTGCGGCAACTAGCGAGTTATTACAACCCCTGGCTATAATGTTCCGTACTGGATGGCATACATCTACTCATTTAAAAAAGAAGAAACTACCTGAAAACGTTATTCACAAGGAGACGAAGAGCAGTAGATATTTACAATTTTACCTCTATTTTTAATCATTCAATTTGACTTTTTAAAATATTCATATTTCTAATGAAATTTTTCATCTGAATTTGAGCATTTCAATTGGCAACAATGGCATTTCAATTGGTAACCCGGCAACAAACCAAATGCGAGAACAAGAAAACCAATAAACCAAACTTTGGGGCCAATAAAACACGAAGTAAAATAAATACATAATTTTATTACAAAATGAATTAAAAGGGTTTATTTTTTAAATTGTCTTTAAAAACTCTTTCTTTATAAATAAAACTATCAGATATCAATTTGTTTGCATGTTGTTATTCATCAATTAGAAATATTTTTAGTTCACAATTGTATGCATTTTTTAAAAAAATATGGCATTTAAATAATACAAGTTATCTTTGGTAATTTGCTATAGAGAACAAGCGACTAAGAGATCAGACTTAAAGAAGGGTCGGACTTCTGTATATAAACAAATATAAGTAAAAAATGTTCTAATTTGAGTACACGTATGATATTTGAAATATGTTGAAGATATTTTAATATTACTTAATCATATGTTTTAATAAGTAAATATTTATATTTTATTAATAAGATAAAAATCATATTCCTGTTGACAAATTGTTAAAATATTGGTTTCAATAAAATTATTATTAGTCATATTTCGTTGAGATTTTATTTACAGTTTTATCATGATGATGTTTTTACGGAAACATTTCATTGTGTCGTAAACAGAGCCCTGAACGATTTTCTTATATTCAAAGTCATTCTGGCGTCATAGTGTCATCTTCACTGGACTCCGACCGAACTCGAAGCAGAAACTCCTGGATGTGCGGCGCTTCGACAACGGCATTAGCAGCGTCAATGGGAACCGGTGATTTCCATGCCTATTATATTTTTCATACCTTTATTGCAGTGCGACAAAACGCGAGTGCGCGTCAATTGATGAATTATAGATCTTCCTGAATTTCGTGATGACTCTGGGGGCTCTGACGGTGTGTTTTGCCATGGCACCATTATTTTAGGTACAGAACATATTTGAATCAATTACTATGACATTTGGGGAACATTTCCAATCCTTTTAATATTTTGCCGTTTAAGATGGACAATATTATTTAAAAATACTTCTGGCGATGTCTCTATGTATTTTCAAAATGTATTATACGTGTATTATTAACAAACGAACATCAGACAGAAAATATATTTTTCTATACAACATAGTAATAGTATTGAAGGTGGCCTTCCCTTTTTCAATAATATTGATGTGCCTATAGAAAATTGTAAACTATCGAACGTTTCGTTACTACGATTTTAGATTTAAATATGAATATAATATTTTTAAATTGTAATACTACAGTTATATCACATGGATTCTATATTTTACATGTATTCTGAAATTACATGTAGATTTAGTTAGATGTATCTTTACAACATGTTGGCTGGGCTATCCGGGACAAGCCGCGTCGAAGTCATGGTGGCTGACGTTTCGGCCAGCGTATTGTGGCCTTCTTCAGAGCGTACTGCTGACGCGTACTGCAGTACGCTCTGAAGAAGGCCACAATACGCTGGCCGAAACGTCAGCCACCATGACTTCGACGCGGCTTGTCCCGGATAGCCCAGCCAACATAAACTCCGGCCGCGGAAGCCTACGCAACCATCTTTACAACATGTCTCATAACTATTCTTGGGATTTGAGCGTAGTGAAGTAATCCTCCATAAACTATTTCCCTGTTTTATTCGTAACGTCGCAGTCAGTCATATTGTTTATCCATTCGACCAGGACCTCTACACCTTTAGTAATCAGTAGACAACGGATGTTAAGGCACTATGAACTTAAGTTTTAGCCGTCTAAAAAGGCACTTTTTTTTAAATTGGCATCGAAAAGTGCATTAAAAAAAATAAAATGGGAGAGAAAAAATCAGGAATGTATTTCACTGCACTTGCATCTAAATTAGTCAATACCAAAAAACAATATAACATGAGAGAAAAAATATTAATGAACCATTAGTGAATGAAAGACTGTGGTATCTTAAAAGGATTGAGCCCGGTTGCTTCACTGGCAGGCACTGATGATGTCCTTAGCGTTGAGCACATGTGAGACAACTGCGGGCAGAATGAAGACGCACCTCACACCCGGCAGAGATGGGCTTACACTGCGCACATTCTAGAAGAACATCCCGTACGGAAAGATATCAATGTCGGAAGTGGGGATTGCCTTGCCCTCTGAGACACGAGTGCTTTGATTACGTCGCGAATCGTTGCTCAGCACTCACGTAAGCGTCCATCGCTCAACCAAATGCCCAGCGACAACCGTTTTTTATTTTATTTTATTTGTGCCAAGAAATACAAAATATATGAAGCTACAATGCAAATTTTTCGGTTCCAAAAATTCAGTGACCGGCAAAACCAAATGAGAGGGTCAGTCGAGACAAACACTGGAGATTAGTTACCAGTAGAAAATGTGATGTATGTGATTAGTAGAATTTAAAATGATCTAAACTTGTGCTTGTAACCAAGCATAAAAAGATATATATGTCTAGAAAGCCATCTATGTCACAAAAGACAAAGTTAAAATTCGTCACAAGATTTAGTTTTCCATAACTCTTATACATATATTCATTACCTTTAAATTTTTTCATTAGAATAAAATAGACATTTTCCTAAACATCCTATGTCTAGTTATCAGGGTTCCCAGATTTAGAGTGAATGAAGTAAATGTCTTCATAGTGAAATAAGCGCAACGAATTCCAAAAACGTTTACTTAATTTTTATTAGAATACTTATAAAACAACGGAGTAATGTTTTGTTACTTACACTATAGTATCATTAACTGATGAAACTTATTGCATTTCAGAAAGTTGTTGCGTCTCATTGTGAACTTAATTGTTACAAAAAATTAATTATTTAGCCGGCGTCGTTAGTTGAATTGCTTAACTACACTCCGTGAAGTCACGGACATTAAGCAACTCGCGACACCGTGAATTGGGAACCCCGGTTACCAACTGATTGGGGTAAAAGACACTGACTGACTCACTCACTCAGTGACTGGTCGCGGCCAGAGACCGACCTGGGCTGAAGCGCTATCGAAGGAGAAGATGATGATGAAGAAGAAGACTGACGAGACGAGACAAAATGACAAAAATTTAAGGGATGATTACTCCAACTACGCTCTGTTTCCAAGAAAGCATAAGAGATATTTTGCGAAGACACATGGGTTATTAGTTACCATCAACAACGTTTTACTCGTTTCAATGACCTTCAAAGAAAAGGTAACTCTAGCCTTAAAAGAATTTCAACAAAAAGTGTGTTCTACACAAGTTTCTGATCTCAATATTTTAAGTCTTTAAGTCAGTAACAAAATAGTGAAATTCGTTTAATTAAATTTGAGTTATGATGTTTGTTGAAACAATAAAACGTAAAAAACAAATACCGAAATATTAAATTTACTCTGAGGCGTAATTCAGTCTATTTGTTTGTATGTATTGGGCAAGTAAATATTCCTCTATTCTTTCATGTTTGATCAAAACTATTTTCATAAAAAATCGCAAGAAAAAAGGTTTATTGAATATTAGAGATGCTTTGAAGATGGCGCAATTGCATTGTTTTATTTTACACTGCATTCTTTCACCCTTGGCTTTCATACACATTATATTCACTTATCATTTCAGTGATACAGAGCTACCGATTTTTTTGGTGTTTTTTCTCTTCGTCTTCTTGTTTACCTTAATATTCTAATCACTGAACATATAATCATGTTTTTCTCCGTATGGGGTAGCTCAAGTCTCCCAATTGTCTTCCCAGCTGTAGTGCTCCCTCCTTTTTTATTAATAATCGAAAAAATCCTTTCAACTCTCTGAAACCATAAATAACATAATTTAATCTATAGTATTTTTTTAACATTAAAAGAAGATAATAAAGCAAATTTAAAAAAAGTATTTTCATAAGAAAGAAGTTTCTTCCATTCATAGGCACTAAAACTGTGGATCACCGTTTTACTTCGAGGTCAATGATAAAATTGTCATAACTTTTCTTTGTTGCTTCCGGTGGTAAAAGACTAATGTATTGGTTGAAATCTTAAATATTATAATCAAACACCTTATTCCCTCTACATATAACGTTTCTCACATTCAGTAGGTATTTTAAGAGTTTATGAATTTTCTCTTCATTAAGAATACAGAGTTCTTTGATGTTCGGGACACTTGTCGCAAAGTTTTTATCCTCAATACTTATATTCAATACGCGCTTAGAAATATCTTCTGATCAAAATCAAAGAAATACTAATACTCTCTCGCACCTACTTCTTGGTTATGGTGATTTTGTCACAAGCAATTTAAGAAAGTCTACCACTGATGACCTTCAAAAATATGTGTGGTAGGTTTCAACACAATACCAGAAATTGCTATCACATACGAAGAAACTTCAAAGAAAATCAGATATTGAATTTATAATGTCAATACACGTTTCATATCTGTATGAATTCGTTTATAATGGTATTCAAATTATGTTTGTTTGAATCACATTTGAAAAGTGTGTTTTTTAAACTTCTAAATACCGACATACCTACTTTCATCTCTCGGCAACATCAAGTTTTACAATAAATCTTACTAGCAACGACCAAATTGTGGAATTCCAGTAATTGTTATAAAATATAAACACAATGGTTCTTCAGAAAAGAAGAGTTTTGAGCAGATGTGGTACGATGTGTAAGTGTGCAAAAAATTCAAAATCAATAGTTTCTTTGCCAATTTATTTTAAGTTACTTCTTTGTTTAAATTAAGTATATATAGTTAGTTCTTCGTATTATTTATTTTTAATTCCTTATAATTTAGATGTGATTCTGCGAGAAGGTATCTTTTTACCTATATCTATCTATCTATCTATCTATCTCTATATATATATATATATATATATATATATATATATATATATAGATATATAGATATATAGATATATAGATATAAAATCGGCCCCTGGTTGTCATTCTGACCAAATCGTCACGTCATTATTTTTAGAGATTCATTTTTATTGACTTTCTCTATAAATCATCATGAGGAAATCTCACATTATTAACAACCTGTAAAGATCTCAAATATACGTACTAAATATTTGCAATCTGGAAAAAGTCAAAGTCAAACACAGTACTAAATAGGAATCTTCGAATAGAAACCCGTCAGAAGCCACAATCTCAGTTGTATCATATTTTACTATCACTTCTAGATACGGAGTTTTAATATTGGATGCATCTTGGGCTTGGATTGCACATAAATTATGTTCTTATTAACCATATACTCAATCTAAAAGTTAATTTTAAATCCCCCAAATCACTCTACTTTGATGATTGAATTCTGAAAATAATCTACAATAACAGAACACGTTTAGTTAAAATATTTCCGCAATTATATTGATGAAATTAATCAATTAAACTGATTTCCGTTCAAGATATGAAAAAGACGAACGCAGGGAAAACGAATCATGCTCTGCGTAAAGATTCGGGCCATTACCAACAGCAGAAGGCCGTCGTACGATATACTAAACTAAGTGGCACAATGGTGGTTGTTTAATCCCTTATTATCAAGAAGTACTTATTCTTCCCAGAAAATGTTCTCTCATTTTCATGTAAATTTTTAACGCAAACTTCACATCACGAGTTATTGCCTTAAAATGTTTCTGTTGTGTAAATTGCTGTATGACTGTAGTCATATAGCCCCCGAAAAAAAAATGTTTTTAAAATACGAAAATGCCTCTCTCTTCTTCCGATGAAAAATATAGTATCTTTTTAACATTTTTCTCTGCATTTGTTACCTTATTCACAATTCTTTATATTTGATTTTGTATATCGAGTTGTTTACCTACTTTTATAAAATTGGAT
Organism: Gryllus bimaculatus; assembly: GCA_017312745.1. Lineage (NCBI taxonomy): Eukaryota > Metazoa > Arthropoda > Insecta > Orthoptera > Gryllidae > Gryllus > Gryllus bimaculatus. Next base: position 307,483 of record BOPP01000239.1, on the reverse strand, counting down.
AAAAAATGTCCCCAATTTGAGGTAATGTACCTTGGTTACATTTTATAACTACGTCTGCTTGAAGATATTGAATTTTTCTACGCAAAGCAGTAAAATCTCCTCTTTACGCGCCATCTTTTCGAAGATGATTTGAACTATAAAATGATGTAAGATTATTCACTATAAAATTCAACTTAATATTTTTGCAGAAGAAATGTTAATATTTGATACTTAACAAAATAAAATGGAACAGTTTTAGTAGAAATATGCATTACAGACAAAAACTACCATCCGACTTGCTTCACCCTTCACAAAAAAAATATATTTTCCACATCGGATCGTCAGTAAAAATGCGCGCTATAAGGAGCATGAGTGCTATAAGGTGTCACACAACCAGCGTAGTGCCTGTTTCCTCAAGGACGCCATTGTTCATTTAGGTTTTTAACATTGCACTTGGCGCCTGGAGCTATCAACTATGTGCAGTGGCGCAACGTTCCACTTCTATGCTTAATTTCACAGTAAACTATTCGTAAACCTACTTTTAAATGGAATAAATTTGTAAATTGACGATAATCTCTTTTGTTGCAAACGTAACGTTGGTTAAGTGGTTTTAAATACCTTGAGGAAAATATTTAGACTGTATTATGAACTAAATAAAAATATTGTCTCGTTATATCTTCTATGATGCATGTATGTTGTAGTCTTGATCTAAGCAAAGAATTATTCATGGCTCATGATTCGTAGGCGATATCCTGCATAATACCGACTCTACTTTTGAATACTAATGTGATTACCTTGAAGACTATAAGTCCATCAAATGAAGAACATTTTACGTACTGCAAAAGTATCCACGGACTATTTAATTCATTGTCCTTTGGTCTACAGCGAAAGTGCAAGTTAATGTCGCCTCATTCTTTGCTCCTTAGATAATCTTTCGCTGTCACTGTCATTTAATGCGAAAATAAAAATGACCATAAAACTTGCATTTAAGGATACAGAATAAAGAGTATTTCTCAGAGGCCTGGGCAAATAGTAAATCAACATGTGCAGAGAAAATGCAGAGAACACTTGATAGAATATTCCCTTCATTGGACGCTTGGCATTATTATTCAGAATTTATATTTATATGTATATTATTATTTAATATGCATTATTATTGTACAGAATATTATACAGATTTTATTTCATCTGGGGGCTTTTACAGCTTTCAGGGGTGTCCGATTTCGGCCGTCCGTGCCATGTACACACTATGTTCCTCATGGGGACACAAATTAGCCCTTTTACACTAGTCACACTTGCGGGCTCCTCTGTCGTGGTCAGCAGACTCACAAGATGTTTTACAACCACACACATTCATGAAAGAGAAGGGACAAACAAGCCCACGGCGGGAACCTTCCGACGGAGGCGTTGAGTCGGCGCTCGCTCTAGTCACTTCGGCCAGCTATGTCGGCTGTTATTTCAGAAACCTTAAAAATTCGAATAGATGATTAAAATAATCGTTATAGCCCATATTGGTGGTACTTTGACTTAAATTAGATTTAAATTTGCTGGAAAACGTTTCTATTCCGTATAAGAAGTCTCCTTAAGGGATTGAATACATTCTTAGCTCTTTGGCAGACGGAAATATTTTGAGAAAATAATCCGTATGACTTGTAAAAAAATTTTTAATATTGTTCATCAGACAAACGGAAACTTTGTCTTTGGCCGCGAAATATACAGCTTCACTCACACTCAAACCGCTCTGCAGCAAAATGGCGATGTGTCTTTTCATGTGCTCCAAAAATAGAGTAGCTGCGTTAGTAGTTGACACTGCAAGCATAAAATTTGAAAAATTAAAATTGATGTCTTTCCACTTGCTTTTAACTTGCAAAATGTGGTCCTTATGCCTTCTAGTGGTGAAAACGTCAACAAGGAGAATTACATTTATTTACCCTTATTTCACATTAAAAGATTATGTTGAAATATCTCATTAATAATGGCAATACAACATGAATCACTGCCGATTGGACATTTTAGATCTCAAACACGTTCAGGTGTCGGACTACCCAATGGAATTTTTGAGTTGAGTATCTGACCACTACCAAAATTGTGCATTTTCAGTTCAATCCTACTGGGTCAAAATTGGGGTTTCAAAATAAATTAATATAAATAGAAATTAATAATATATAAATATAATTAAAAATTGGAAATTTTTTGCAAGAAATTAATTCAAAAAGGGGAATGCTACTAAGGAATTGCATTTCACAAAACGAATTTATTTCACTGGCCCAAGCATTTTGAACCAACTATGATTTTTTTTATTTCATACTACATCGCATTTTGATTTTCTACATGCCACAAAGCAGGCCCCAAAGTGTTACTTTAAGGTATAGTGTACCGTAATGAAATATCATACTACTTGTGAATTTTGTACTAACGATTCGGATTTGTTTTGTAAGAAGAGGGTCATTAACAACGATACTGTTTATTAAAATAATGAGAAGGAAACTTACAATCATTCACGAAAAATGAGATAACAGTACCATATTATGACAAAGTTAGAGAACAAAGTCTAATAAGTAAACCAAATTTTTCATATCTTTTTTATATCTTTCTTCCAATTTCTGAGGTATTAATTTTTCATTTGCTTCATTGGATTCATCTATTATAGATTTACGAAGACTAATATTTATCTTTCAATTTCATTTTAAAATGTTCAGTGCACTGCAATTTTTTCACAGACATCAAGATTCTAGAGGGCTCTAGCGCCGTGAGCAATTCTTTATTAGCACTCGTACACAGTGAAATATTGCAATATGAAATTAAAATAAAAGTAAGGAGATGCGACATAGTGTGAAATAAAACCTATTACGAACGCGGGCGGAAATTTCACATTATTTATTAGAAATCCTAACATCGCCTCGGCTCGAAACATGTCGCTCGTAATGTAACATTTTCCTTATCTTCCTTGTCCTTATGACGTAAATTTGGTGTGCTGCTAGGCATAAAGACTGCCTACTTCTGGTCCTATAGCCCTATATTATTACCGTGCATTCCCAATGTTACAATAATATAAACGGTGCAGTTTTAATCCGTAAGAAAAACTTATTAAAAGAAATATGCCAAAAAGATGGTTTAAGTGTCACAGGCAATTTGAATTTTATAATTCCTAATAAGCGTTTTCAAACAAACTGGTGTTGAATTACAGATTTAGAGCGACTTGTAGTCTTTGTAGGAACTGATTTTAATCCCGTGAGATGCAATAGTGGCACAAATCATAAAATACGAATTTTGAGTTAATGCACTCTCCAGAATTGCAGATTGGCCATCCTTCCAGCAACAAAAGCAGCATATCTTATAGTACGTATTCCATCAATAATTGGTGAAAGTGTGAATGCAAAGATGATGCTTTCAAAACACGGTAAAACTTCAAACTCATTTATCTCAATGCCTGATTTTTCTACTTGTGCAGCCCACAATTAATTTATGAAAACATAGTTTAACATATATAGTTGTAAAGACACTGTAAATTCTAAAAGACAATAGACGTACATTTTGTTTGAAACTGTTATATAATTAATTTTCTGTTCAAATGTCATGGCTGACATTTTACTTACAAAATATTTTCATCATATTTTTTAAAATTAAGAAAATGTATAAATTTAATCAGTTTAATATCTAAATATCAATATTGCTTATTTCTTCTTTTAAAGTAAAAGTAACCAATATAAATTGAATCAGTTCTCTCATTAATAAATTTTAACAAACATTTGGTAATAATATTTTTCTTTTCAAATATTTGTTATAATATTATATTTGCAAATACGCAAAAAAGTTAATTAATTATTTATTCAATTATTATTATGCTTTCTCTTTTGTTATGACGTTACACATATGTTCTTATATTACAGAGTTCTTTAAATAAATGACAGTGATATGAAATTAGTGTTTTAAGGATTTTAATTTTTAAAATTATTCCGAGTTATTTCAAATTTCTCTAGGTAGTAAAGACATTTGACGCAATACATTTTCTACAATTTTAGATTTTCTTGGTTATTTCCATCATAAGATGGTACTCTACTACCAGCTCAATATCAGCAATAATAGTGTTCCGTATGTGCTCCCAAGCAAATCTGTAAAATATTGAGAATTTGTCATAGATTCTAAACTTAACTCCAAAACATACATAGGAAAGAAAATTCAACAAGTAAAAATAAAAATAGTACAGTTGAAATTATCAATAAATTGAAATAGTATTATATCACTAGAGAACACCGTAACACTCCACAAAAAAATAACCAAGACGTCGCTAACATATGCATGCTCAGTTCGTTCAATGTCTCTGGCGGCAATTTAAATTAAATTTAAATTTTACAGAACAAATATCTAAGAACAATTGCAAAAAAAGACCTCCATGCGATCTGTAATATAAAAACCAATATGAATTAATAATATGTGTAGCTCTGTGGATCCTTGCCCAAATTAATATAAATTAGTTTAAGATACCTTAGTATTCTAATTAAAATTCAGTCATAAAACATACATAAAATTGACTAAATCCATGATGACAGAGTAAAATATTCTAAAACTGTAAATCAATTTCTGTATTATTTTATTTATCTATCTAATTTTAAACCGTTATTTGTGTATGTCGCTGTAACAACCACATGTATCAGTCCGTTTCCAAGTTCATTTAAGACACTAGAGTTCTTGTTCCAATTGTACAACGATAGTGAGAGGAGAGTAATTTTTTCTTGCAGGAATCTAACATTACGTTGACTACATCTAACATTACGTAGAAACTAACATTGAGTTCCGCGTTTCAATCAACATCAACATTAACAGGTGTATTATGAGAGACATGTTTTTAATTGTTCTTTCTTTTTGTAATCAAGAAAATAAGCAATGCTGATGAAATAACGGCAATCACAATATGTCACCCACAAAACTGTAGATAAACAAGAATCAAAGGTGAATATGACAGTATTGGGGGAATCACTTGTATAAACTATAGTTGGGAAAAAAGCCATCCTTAATATATATATATAAGACAGATTGTACGGGAAGCTCTTACGGTATCACTTAATAATTAATTAGTTGTTTAAAATTTCATAAAAATTTCATTTCATTTCATTTCATTTCATAAATATATTGATAGAAATGACTTATAGATTCTCAGCGCACAAAAATAACAACTTGAAAAAATCTGCATCAAAAATAATTTTAAAATTACTTTTCCATAATTTTTGTCTGTGGTCAGTTTCATCTAGTTTGATAAAAAAGAAATTACACACAGTTAGTGCAAAAAGTGAGCGTACACGAAGAACGTTAGAAGCTAAAAATCTTAGTACGAAACACGGAATGTGTTAAGGTAGCATAGATGTGTTAAGAGTAAAATTCAAGTATTTATATTTTATTTTCAGTACATGAATTAAAAACAGAAAAGACAAATATAATATCTAAAAATGAAACAAAATGCGACAGAACGAGTGCAGACTACGCGAAGTGCTCGTAGAAGTGCTCGAACAGTTAAAGTAATGAAGTGAAATAAAGTAGTGATAGTGGATAGTGGATAGCTGATAGTGGATTTACAAAGATTCTATGGTCCACAAAATTCGATGTAGTACTGATAAGGAGCAAAGCATTGGTTAATTCTCGGTGAAAAGTTGTCAGCACATCCAGCCATGAGAGATAAAAATGGGCAATAACCGTACAGAAACTAATGACGTTACAAGAAAAGCCATTATTCGAAAAATTAAGAATATATTAAATATTTGTTTAAAATTGGGAGAGGAACTAAAAGAACGTTAGGTTGAAGTATCAGGTAGTACAATAGGCAATATTTGTACGAAAACAGATATCATGCCCGTATAATGTTCTAAGTAAAGAAAGTGCTTAAATCCTACAAAATATCAGAAATAACAAGTAAGGCGTTTGAAATTTAGTCATCTTTTTTAGACAAAGCAAAATTAACTGTAATGTGTTCAAAGGAAGACGCATGGTATTGGGCAACCTTAATGCAGAACTGGACTGTCAACTTCTTCTTCCCTCAGTAATTATAGAAGCGGTTGCGTTGTAGTCTGGGAGTATACGAACGCCTCAAGACTATGACTTCTGCACGTAATCGATGGTGTGATGGAACACAAGATGTATTGTCACATTTAAAATTAAAATCTCTCCATTAATGCTATGGAAATAGCTTTGTGTTTCAATATGAGTGTTACCTGAAACAAAACTTTCAATATTTGACTTTTGCTGCTCTATAACACAAAAAACAAATTAATTCATTTTCAATTCCTTGATATTAATTTAACATATCATACATGGTCTTTTTCTGGAAAATACGCTGGGTCTAATAAACAAGGTCTTAAACACATTATTCTAAAAAAATGCAGTTTAATTTCCCCCGCATCTTCGACAAGGTTGGTGAATTTTAGGCCGCGAAGACAAGAAGCAATAATCAAAACAAATGGAAACTTCACAAGGGGATAAATGACGCAATATTTTGATTAAACATAAGTGTACGATGAATTTTTGTGCGCTCAAGATCTGGGTATTTTCTTTTGTTTACGATGGGATTTGTAATATTTTGAGCTATTGTAATAAAAAAGAATACAAATTTTGTTTTCTGTAGTCTTAACAATAGCATCTAAATATTTCGTTGGCATGTTGTTCGTATTCTATATATTTTTTTGTCTTTTTTTCGTAGGTTTACTCATTCTACATTAATTGTAATACCAAGTATATACGAGCGTAGAATTTCCAGGGACCGACGAAAGGGTCTTATTTTGGAATGTGATCTTAGTTAAAATGCGATGGCTATATATTCATAAATTGTTATCATTTGATAATTTTTCTATCACACAATCATTTGATTTTTGTCAATTTGTTTCTATTTCTCATTCTTTAATTTTAGAGCAAATGTACATATGAAAGCATGTTTATATATCGCCGCCATATGAAAACAATATTTTCCATGATATATAAGTTCTCAACTTTGAAAAATTTCCTAGATAAATTCTACGACCTAAAACCCGAATATAATCCGTTAAATTTCCATTCAAAGTAACTGCATATTGTACGAAAGTGTAGAAAGCAAATAATGTGATGATACTTTTGCAGATAAACATTTAAATTACAAGTGGGAGAATACTTAGAAATGAAAATCCAAGAATATAGCAATACGCGATATTGATCAAAGTGCACTCGGTCACAAACCTTTAGAGCAACGTTCATTTCAATTCTATGAATAATTTGAATCAATAATTGCAAGATTGCCAGGCGAGTCAGCCCACGCCAGCAATTCGAATACAGTACGTTGTAAGGCTTGTACTGTGATACAACAAAATAAAATAATAGGAAAGAGAGTTTTGAAAATGTCTGGAGAAGTAGTGACGAGCATTTCCTGTCGTTTCCCCCCAGCCATTTCCCCATTCCAACATTCCAACAAGAGAAAGCACATCGTTTGCATTAATCCTCTTTGTGGTTTCGCACAATCGCCGACATACCGACAAGAATGCAGGAATGCTTCCCTCGTGCTGGGCGTCGCTAGAAACCGGTAGCGCAGCGTCTGCCGTTCGGCGCCGGGCGTCCGGCGCCGGGCGTCGTGCGTCGGGCGTCGGAGGGCTCCGTGGGCGCGGCGTCGCCGGGGCTCGGCCGGCGCGGACGGGTTCGGGCTCCCCTTCGCGCCCCGGCCGCGCCTTTGTGGGCCGCGCTGCGCCGCGACGCTCGCCCGGCTGCCACCCTCCGCCAA
>BOPP01000239.1:262753-290026 GCA_017312745.1 Gryllus bimaculatus | reverse complement strand
CAGCCGTCCCTGCCTCCGCTTCCATTCTCTCGCGTAGCCCGTCGCTCGGCGCAGCACGCACTGCACCACGGCTGCGCTCGCTGCGAGATCGCGAGTGGACGTGACAGCCGTGGATTTCTGCAGCTGGGCGGTAGTTTGCCCGGGGCTTTAAAATGTCCGGAATTTGGAATTGTCTTCGCTGTAGCATTCGGGGTCGTATGCAGTCGGTTGTCAGCCGTGTCCCGTCACTTATTATTCCGTGACGAGGAATATCAGTAGATGGGCTAGTTCGTGGGATGTCCGGTAAAGGCTAACTCGCAGATCCCATTGAGAGAGAAAAGTGCACGTGAAAAATGTCCCTTCAGAGCTTCCTAGATGCAATATCCTTTCCTAGATCACAGGGCAAAATAACCCTGTGTAATGAAGTTGGGGCTCAAATAGACATAACATACTCTTGAATGCTTTGCAGGCTTTTCGGGTTTATTGTTTGCGTTCTTTTCTGAATCCAGAATTACGCATATGTTTTTCTTTCCACATTCTGTTTTTTTAATATAATCTTCTTTTTTAAGATTCTTTAGTCCAAACTCGCACAGAGTTCAGAGAGGAAAACGTAAACGGCAGCGTATTTTTCTGTAGACAAATTCCAATTTTCACTATTGTGTAATTACAAGTAGCCACAACCGGATACAGGAATACAATTATACACCAGGTTCTAATATTTGAAAACGTTAAGATGTTTCATCTAATCGTTAAAGAACCGATGCAGACGTATTATATTGTAATGATACCTCATTAAGTGTAATATGTGATCATGATGAAATGACAGATTAATTTTTATAATAATAATAATAATAATAATAATAATAATAATAATAATTCTGGATCAGTAAAAGCCTCGAAAATTAATTCTTTGTTTACTCTACATCTAATAACATATTTATTTAGAAAAAAGTCTGTGGTGTACCTAAAAAACATGTAATCATTATCCTGTCATCAGTGTCTGAAAGAAGTACGACAAATATTTAGAGAGTTTGGGGATCAAGATGTGCCATGTTTTATTGATTTCGATGGTAAAAAGAAGTGTTTAGTCTGAGATGTATTATTAGATGTAGAGTAAACTATCAGATAAGCTGTTTTCATTCACTTTGCTGCCTCCATCTGAATTGAAAAGAACAATATATGCTACATTACATTAAATGAAAACAATAAAAATACATTACAATATAAATTTTCAAAGTAAATTTAAAATAAAAAATAATGTTATAATAATTATGTTAGTATAACTTTATTTTTGTACGTACTCGTTTCTTTTCCATTGCCGGCGAAACCTAAGAAATAAGGCAAATTCAATTCAATTCAATTCAAGGAACATAGCTCGGCTTAACTGTCATAACTAAACCATATTTAAACCATTAGAATGTGGGAGCTATAATCAGTGGCCTAAGGGCATCCCAAGTAAGTTCTATCTAGAATAATGCCTTTTTTGTTGTTTTTAAATATATTTGTATAATATGTATTATACATTTTTTATAATATCATTTAATTCTAATATCTAAAATAAATATTTGAAATTCCAATGTTTCTACATCATTATCAGATCAACCCTGGTATTTAATATCTAGTATATTATTTTTGTTCGCATTTTAAATTTAAATAAACACTGAGTAGTGCATTTTTCTCAAATGTAGTTTTCAATGACTTCTTATAGTATGCCAATTTCAGATATTTAACACTTCCAAGATGATAAAACAAACGTATCAATTTGACATCGATATTCCACCAGACGCTTCAATATCCTAATAGTTTCGTGTCAAAAAGCAAACATATTATTTTGAGTAGATACAACGTATTTATTTTGCCGCAAGCACGGCATTTGGTTGAAACGTACTGAGAATTGCATAGCAGTAGGAAAATATTTTATATTGCAGTAATTAGTCTGAAATGCTTTATACATACCACGTGAACTTCTGTATGGTATATAATCGAAACATAGGTTTTGAGACAGCGATGCAAATTTTGGCACTTACAATGACAATTTATGTTGATTTCACAGATGTTAATTCTTACTAAGCACATCCGAGGTAATCACATGATGAAATATTAAAATACTATCTTCTCCCTCATACGTCACATAGTTTTTACTGTTTTTTTACTAAATAAGTCTAAATCTAAAATCTAAACTGATCATTCTTGTTTTTTTTCTGGTTTTACTGAATCTATTTTGTACCCACCGGACATTTTACTTTCTCCCCTGAACATCTTAGATGCGTTGTAGTTTGTGTTACTATTTTTCTTAATATAGAGCAAATAAAAACCGCATACAATTTTTCCATTCTCGTTTTACTCCGTAAAAAGAGAAAGTATTGACATCGTACGCAGGAAAATGGCGAATTTTCGATACAAAAACATATTGCCGGTCTCTAGTAACGAAAAAATAAAAAATATTCTTGACACTACATTTCGGAAATTAATTACCCTAACATCTTTTGTAGTCAGAATCCATGCTGTCTAGATCCTTCATACCCAAGAATGGATTGAATGTTTGTCTGTCGGTCACGTTTGTCCGTCCGACATGTATGTCTGTCCGTCAGCGGTCAATACTAGCGCCTAAACTGTTCTGACAATTTTCTCCAAATTGAAATTTATCGACCGATGTATGTTAATTTAAAACCCCTTTAGTTCGAAGCGGATATTTTGATTTTTGGTGGTACTTTAAGTAATATAAAGTAAGAAAGAAATTTCAAAATGTTCTAAAAAAGCTCCAAATATTTTGATAAAACTTTATCTTCGGATAGCGTAAAGGACGTTTAATACAATGTCACAGGTTTCATTCCGTTAAAATATCTAATTTTTAAAAATTGCAAAATTTCAAATATTTTTTGGTGTCTTCCTACAGGTAGAATAGTGATGGTAACGATTTTTTAAAATAAAATGTTTTTCAAAGACAGATATTAAAATGTACGTACATGTACAATTGTTCGATAATATTAGTCATTTCCGTGTAATTATGCGTGAAATATCGACAATTTTTAAAAAGTTTTAAAAATTTTACTTTTATAACTTCAAATTTTTCTTCATAAATCCTTCTCGTATGTATAAAAGAACTGGTGATTTTCCTATTTCCAGAAAATTCTCTGCACTTTCAAAATATGCAAAAAGTTAAAATTTTAAAACTACGCTGATGAAGATGAAGATTTTTGTGTTAAGCAAAATCTGTTCTAAAAAAGCAGGTATTTGAAGAAGGTTGTGTGTAATTTTTGAAATTCCCAACAGTTTTGCGTAATTGCTTCCCGAAACTAACTAATTAATGCATATAATTTTCTCAAAAACCCCTTCATTTTTTCTTCATACATTTCCACGGATAATACAACGGACTCGTAAAAGAATGTCGCAAGTCTCATTTTCGTTGAACTCTCTGAAATTTTGAGAATTGCAAAATTTAGAAATAATGCGAGAAATGATGTGCTATTGTAACACTACTAGTTGGTGTTTTGTTTTGGTGTCCATAGTCAATGACATATGCGTTTATATGAAAGTCGTCGTATCTTATTCTTCTGTCTCTTATTCTTTATTTCAATGGTTCGATCCTGTCAATAGCTTTGGAGTTGCTTTGTCGAACATACTTAATAACAAGTTTCCACATGTCAGATCCTTGTGAAGTCCGTGCCTGTTATTGTGACTATTTCGTAGTAACGTGGGAGCAATAATTGTGGATTGATGTGCTGTGCCCTCTCCTGTATGATTTCCTACTTTTCAGACATTTAAGTACCTACTCGTATGAATTTTATTTTTATTACATTCTGTTATTTGTCGAAGCTTGTTATTTGTCGAGCCTTCCTTGTTACTGAATTTGTCTTTAATTGTTTAAATACTTCCTTATAATAAATACTTAACTGTGACATTTTTTCGAGATTAAGAGGCCTATTTGAAACCATAATAAAGAAATCAATACAAATAGATGCAAAATGCAAAGAAATTTTGTGTAAAAACTATTGTGTTCTCTGCATTAAGTAGTTTTTTTAATTAAGAGATAAATTACCTCACATACGTGAACTGTTAGTATCTCTTCTCTGGTAAATTAGTAGATTGTCGCAATTTTCTAGCCCGCTATTTTTCACTCTCGGGAGTCAGCTAATCTAAAATTGCATACAGCCGCAAACTGATATGGGGTATTCGCCTACGCCTGAGGGATAGCTTTGACTTTCAACGCTTATCGGATATTTGGAATATTTGAAAAATCAAAACAGTCACCATGTATTATTTCTTCGTAGAATCTCCGGCGTTCTCTTAACAGGTCTGCCCAAAAACCAGATGCAATCTTTTTTTAATAACTGTCTAAGTAGACAATAGTTGTACAAACGGATGAACATTGTAAATACTGTTCTACTTCTTAAAATTCAATGCCATCTATGTCCCAGCGGAAAGGATCACAAGTACAAAAAATGTATAATATGTATATGCCTTTGCCATATTTCAACAACTGAAAAAAATCACAAACTCGCATGAAGTGATTGTTACATATTATTAAAGACATATAGCTTAGTTATTAAATATATAATATATATAATATATATAAAGTTATCCTTCAGTTATTTTACAATTTATTCTGGGGACGGCGTTGACACCCCCCCTATCAGAGGTGTTCTCCGGGTATTGGTAAGGCATTATACGCGACTGCTAATGATTTTGAATTATTAGAGATGAATTGAAAAGCTCAATTAACAATGTAACTGAAACGTCAGTGGTATTGTCATAACATACTCTACAAATTTCATTATTAACCTTGCATATATTTTCGTTAGCAGTATGTTATCAGCGCATTAGAAATAAGTATAATCATTGTTCTATGATTTTAAGAAGACTAAGTACCGCCTCTGTGTTCATTTGCAACAAGCGACATTGGCAATGTGGTTCAACATGAGCACACTCCTCATAGGGTGGAGGTCTCGCGGAAATTGCTTGCGATTCGGAAACTCTCGTAATTATTGACAGGTTCGTAGTGTTTGAAGGGTAATGACGAGCTACAGGTAAACACAAGCAAAGCGATTATTCCTAGATTGTCGAACGATGAACGTTGCATGACGAAACGCGTATGCTCGATGTTCACTTGTTCATCTGTCAAGTAACTTGTCGATGTCTCCTTGTCACGAGTTTAGCACAACTCATATTCTAGTGTGCATAATTACTTCAGCGTCATTGCTGGTGCACCACAGATACAAGGACCAAAAACAAAGAGTTCATTTATATATGTTGTCTAGTTAAATAACGCAATATATAAATTGTGTTCACTGTATACGATGCGGCAGTATGGCTAAATGACTTCTGAAATGCGATTTTCATCGCACCCTTCCTTGCGTATTATTATGTAATACTTCCAGTGTTGTCTTTACAATTAGAATTTCAAAGGTCGAGCGAAATATAATATATTAACTCCTCCATTCCTTTCCACTTTCTTTGAAGAAAATGCTTAATAACGTCTAAAACATCTGTACGTACACAAAATATATGAAGAATAAAATATGCAATATACACAACAAACTAAAAGTAACATTATAACTCCATAAAATGTTAAATTCTGTGACATGATCATTTCAAAGTGTAAAAAATTTTGTCTTGAACATAATACGTTTATCTCTTTTGCTTTGGTTTTAAATACTCGTGTAACTCTGATGGTGAACTGAATTATTATTAGTTTATAGTTTACAGTATCTTTTTATTAATGTAATATTGATCAAAGAAAGAGGAATAAGAAACACGGTACAGAAGGGATTGAAGAGGGGGGAAATAGGTTGCGCGATAACGGTCACACACAGTTTAGTATTTTTATGAAACAAGAATAAATATATTTTTCATTTACAGGTTTTCGTTGTACTAAACTCAAATCAGTCTTTGTAGTATTGGCAGATAGAAACGTAAATGCATTTTCCTTCAGATTACTCTCAAGATGTGCAAGCTTGCTGATGAAACCGCCTTATCGTGTGACTTTTCTTTATTGTACATCTCAGTACCTTTTTACACCTTATAAATGTCACTGAAGAACCAAAAAACCAATATAGTTTCATCCAACTTCTGAAACATTTCGCATCTAAACAATTTTTTTATGTTTTCAATGTTACGAAGTAAACTTTGGAAACAATTCAGTGAGCTCGAATTCGTGAATATCTCTGAGGTATAAATTAGCTCGGTTTAATAGCAGAAAATACTCATTGTACATTTTCAGCCAATACCTAAATGATTTCAATAAATTTATATGAAATAAATATTTTAGCATGAACAAGTAATAGATAAAGTTATGTAGGTGTAAGGAATTAATTGTTCTCATTGTCAGTTAGTGGTATATGAGATGTTACCATCATGAACACGGTTCAAGCCTATTTTTCCGGTTCGTATTTTAAGATATACGATGTCTGATGTATCATTGCCAACTCAGAAATGCGTACCGAAACGCCAGATTAAGTATAGGGAGATTATGTTTGGTGGTAACGTATAAATGAAATTTACGACTGACACCGTGGAACTTGAACCTACAAACCTTCCCTCTTTGGGTTTTGGAATTTTCAACAAACAGATTGACCCGTTTCTCACAATCCTGCTATTTCTCGTCACAATAACGTAATTCACCTACCCTCGTTTGTGTTAAATAAAGTCCTCTTGATTCTTCACAGGCTACAGAATGCTTAGAGAGATAAAGAGAAAAAAGAGAAAATAAAGTTTATAGAAGTATCTTCTTGATTTGTCCCAAAACATTGTTTTGGACTTAATGAGTTTAACTTGCATGCCATATTCCTACTTGTCTTCCACTTAAAGACTATGTAGTTGCTGTAAAGGTAGCTCTATAGTTCGCACTCCCTAAAATGTACCCACTTAACGTTGATCGTGGAAGAATGGGCTTATTAAGTTAGTTTTAGTTCTATTATTATGATACAACGGGAAAGGAAAATAATTCGCGGTTTCTGCCTGAAAGTAATCTGCAAACCTAGACTAAACAGAAGAAACGACGTCAATTGCCCTGATCACCCTTTCTTGAAGAAAATAACTCAGTAATCTAGCGTTTAGAATTCTTTTGCGAGCTGTCAGCCGAAGTCAGTTTCTCGACTGAGCATTGTTAGTTAACTAGAACCGAGATCAATCCATTCTACAGACTTTTGCTTGAACGCACGACGCACCCAAAACGCCCAAGCAGACGGTAATTCAAAGTGCTCCGTATTTTTGTTCACTTCAAAGATTGTCCAATTTTTAAAACTTATAGGAACGGAGAGTATAAGGTCACGCGCGCAGTCGATACAATTTACATAAAATTCATAAACGTAATAAAATACATGTATGATTTAAAAAAGTAATCATACAGGTATTGATAAAAGATGGAAACTCATTCATCTTTTTATTGAGGGGCAGTGAGCAGGTTGTTTTAGCCAGAACACATATAAAAACTATCATTGCTTTAATTTATTGCCTTGGTGAAGCTTAATGAGAGCACCTTTTGCTGCAACCAGACTTCTGTATACATCATGGCCGTCCAGCCGAAAAACGCCCAAGCACTGCTTTATTCAAGCAAAGGAATTATTTGTAAAAGTTTCAGCTTAATACTCTTCTCTTTTCTTCAAACGTCACATGCAGGTTTTACTATTTTAGCGTTAAATAAAAGGACACATAATCATATAAATTAATATTCCAACAAACTTCTTAATTTTGGGGAGAAAGTGCCTCCACTTTCCGGCACATAACATACACTATACTTAAATAACTAAAGACCAATGTAGTTGACGCACCCGGAAACTCAATATTAGTGAAGTATGTTTTGAAATTATGTTAATAATTTTTTTTAATGGTTTCAGATATAAGCGTATTTTATATTGAGTTATAAAACTAAAATATTTCAATTATATTATTTACAAAATACGTAACCCAAAACAGTTCCGTTTAGGTCTTAATACATTTTGTTCCTTTTGAAAAGAACCGAATCACACAAAAACTTTTTGTTACAAAATTTAATATTTATTTGTCTACCATTCAATTTCATGTAGATACCTTGAATACATATTAATATGCCCCCTTATCTGTAGGCCTTAAGTTTGACCCACAACTTGTTGAGCCAACTCGCCGAAGGGGGAGAGGAGATGATGGGATGTGATCTGTTCTAGCCAATTGCGGCCCACTGCAGCATTTGAACAACCGTGAACTACTCGTAGTGTCTATAGACGTATTGGTTATGGAAGTTTATATTTTACGATTAGGGTTTTGTGTTATTTCATTTCTTTACTCCTTTTCTCTATTTTTTGTTAATGGTCGTGTTCCTTCATGATTTTTATTTTGCTCCACCACTGACCAAGCAAAACTTATGCACCTCTCTTAAATACGGTTAGTGGACTCGATTTGTGACAAAGACCCCGAGTGACAACCAAAGCTCAAAGCAAGAAAGCGTCGTAGTTCTGTAGATAATACCTCGAGGATAAATAGGAGGTCGGCCGCAGCGGAGGGAAATGTGCGGATCGCCTGCAGCAGTCCTTGTTGGAGGCGGGCGTCGAACCAGCAGTGGTGGGAAGACTGTTGCATATCGTTTTGCCCATCACGGATTCATTAGCCGGCGAGGACTGCGTAATTGCAACTTTAATGCAAATGTTATCGGCGCGCCTCGAATCTAACTCTATGAAATTCGGCGTGTGTCATCGAGTCCCATTAATCGCATGTGACCGTTTTTCTATGGCTCCGCTTGAAACGTGACCTCTGATGTTTGTTCTTCGATCGCTCCTGTCTGTTCTAAGGTTTCCCGGGACATAATTCTCTTTGGGGTTTACACTTTGTGCAAATTTACGAGTGCGTCGTGCTTTGCATCACGCTGACAAATTTTCCTTTATTTCTAGATTTTCGCAGGGCTCCTCTCACATTGGCCCTTAGTTGATGAATATATTCGTGTGATTACGTTAGTGTAATTTATTTTCTAATTTCGTTTATACTTCTAGTTTCATTTATACTTTTCACATCTTCTTTTTGTTTCTCTCACAATTTCTCATGTCACTTTTAGTAATATTGCATTAATTATCATAACTAATCATTCAATATTATTTCGTTGTGATTTAGCAAGTGCTTCATGTTTCAAAAGTTCACATAACGATTAATTTATATTAAATCATTGACTATTACTTTACATAGCAGTATTATGAATAAAATTTATCTATTTGTAATTCAGATAATTGAATGTCAAGAAAACATCAAATCCGTAATTTTGGAAACAATAAACTCGCAGTTCTCAATGGAATAGGTAATGTAAGTTATCTCAAAGATCTATTCTTTCCAAATTTCATTATTTTCAACTTATTTTGAAACGATAATCAATGTAGTACGCACGTAAGTACGCACTTACCGAAATGCCCAAATTGAACACTTGAAATTTAAAATAATTGTTCGATTCACAAAGAATAGGAGTTTCTTATTAATTTGGGTTGTTTTTAAATTATCCGAAATGCTGAGAAATATTCCCATACTTGGTGTGTATGTGTATTTTCTCAAACACAAGTGAATACTGAGCCACAATAAACAAAACTATTAATTGTACTAATTTGTTATATTTACTACATTTCCTTAGGTAGTATAGTTGATTGGTGCGCAATATGTTAATATAGTATACTTACTGTTACACGTGATCATCTAAAGCATTAAACAGGGGTTTCTACTATGGTGATCATTAGCAATGAAACATTCAAAATATTTTCTGAAGTCAGTTATTGCAGTTGATATATTTATGAAAGTATTTTACCATTTCTTTTATTTTCCATAATATTCTAAATTTCATTTATTTTTCATAATATTCTTCTACTATTGTGCAACGAGGTAAGTGGAATGATATTGTTCATTAGTTTCTTCTATGTGGCAGTATAGGCCTTGTGGACATTCAGAAACCTTGAAAGAATAAACCAGGTGGAACGTGCTATCCCGTGATGCAATGGTTCTAAAATACACAGTGTGTCACATTGTTCCATATTCGTTTATACGGTAGTCATGGAATGTGTACGTCAAACACCTGTACTATCATTATCATTATTACTGTACTACTATCATTATTTGTTCGGATAAACGCGTATGGAGTTCCGACACTTGCGACTTGCCGTATCTTTGTGTAACGGCCATTGATTTTTTTGTCATGGGAGATAAGATTTCTTTTTTATCTAATCTTATTTTTTCAAATGATTGGAATAAAATGTCTCATCTTAATTGATGATTGCACATATTTTGGTTTATTCTTCACCATACTTAAAATCAATAAGTAATTGCATGACCATTATTTCATCCTCTTTCTCTGATCTGAAAGTAGAGAAAATTTCTACACAAATAGAACTTGAATGCAGTAAGTAACTTGGTTACGGTGATTTTAAAATTTCTGCTGCCAACAGATTTCTTTATGTTTGTCTATTCCGGAATAAACACTTTTTTGCCTTACGACTAAATTCTTAATAATTTAAGACAAGCTGCCAAAGAAAAAGGTTCTAAAATTCTAATTAAATTTGTATTTTATATTTATCTTGTTTCTGATTTATTTATTATAAATAACACCGCAATAGCGGTCCACCATTTTTATATTACATAACATTTTGTACATGGAATTTAGTCTTTCAATGTCTGTTTTATACTTTTAATCTTGGTATATTACCGAATGTTGAAAAAACATTTATTCTAGCCACAGGATGGCGCACCACCAGTGGATGCAAAACTATACCCCAATTTTTTCTCCTTCCCCACCTGTCATCACGTTATATTATTCTTAAGAAAAACATTGTTTACTCTCCCGCCTTTATGAAGTAACTACGTAACAAGAAAAAGATCTGTAATCGTGCATCGGAAAAGAGCGAATTTGCAAGTGCTTGCAAAAGTGCAATTCGTTTTTCCTACAAGTATAATATAGAAGATAGATTTTTTCGTTAATTGAATCTGTTCTTTAAAAGCGTATCTTTAAATACGTTCATGTTCAATTTTTGGAAAATATAAATATAATAGTGTAATTTGGCACAAATAATAGGCATTTTTTCAAAAATAATTTACTGTTTCCCTCAAAAACTTCAATTTATTTCTCTAAATTTTTCCAGGAGTAAAGAAGGTATGCTTAAAAAAGACCGGGTCTCACTTTCATTGAACTCTCTGACCTATCAAAAATTGCAAATTATGAAATAATGCCAGAAAGTATGTGGTGTTGTAGCACCACTAGTTACTATTTAATTTCCGGCATTATCTCTCACAAAATCCAACATTATCGCATTATAGTAAAATCAATACGCTTTCCACATAAACTAATCTGAACAATAGGTATTTTCCTTAATACCAAATCATAATTGCAGTTAAATAAAATAACAAACGACTACTTCTTGTAATTGCCAAACCTCACTAATGCAAAGGAGAAATCGTGGTCTAAGAACAACAACAAAATTTATACTCTTTAAATAATTTGTTGAATGCTTCAATAGTTATTATAGACAACATACGTCCTTTACATTTCTTCATTACAAACCCATATAAATCATAATAAAGAAAATTGAAGGATGTGTGTTATCTATAATAATGATTGAAACTTTATATAAATTAATTAAATGTGTGAGAAAATAACAGTTACAAATTAAGTTTTAAAACAAAATGTATACTTCGTGAGCTATAACCAAAACACATAGAAGACAAACTATCTCAAGAACTTCGATTTTCACGTACAAAAATTATCCGCCAATAATTATTCTAGTGTATGCCATTAACACTTTTTTGCTACTAAGATTTTAAACAATATCTCTTTGCATCGGAACGAACATCCGTATTTCCAACGCAAAATCGTCTTAGAAGCTAGAGCATCCACTAACACTTTTATCTACTAGTGCATTATTTATTGTAATTTTTCTCGAAAGAAGTACAATAAAACTGACTATTTTTTTCTTTTACAGTGTGCATGTAAAAAAATAAAACAAGTTTTAACCGAGTAGGAACGCACATACATAAATCAATGGAAAACCCACCGAGGAAACTAATCTAACAAACTTCAATCTACTTCTGCAAAAATTACTAGCAATTAATTCTCTAATGAATTACGTAAATACTAGTTTTCAAAATTTTACGAATTTTGTACAAAATATGGGGAAAAAATTCTAAAGCGTCTGACAGACTAGAAATGAAAGCTCGTAATAAAATACAAACTAACCCAAAACCTGAATCTACGTAATAAACAATTAATAACAATTAATACTTCAATAAATAGCATATATTTCTGTGCTTTTAGAGCGTACCTGTTAAAATTTAAAATTATCCCAGCGTTGGAACATACTAAATTCAATGGAAAAATTGTTATAAAAATGAACTATCCAATAAATTTCAAACTCTTTTTTTTTAAGAATTACTAATTAACTACCCTAACTTTACGTTTTAGGCTCGTGGCTACCTCTTGGTCAGCGTGCTCGCTTTCCACTACGCGGTCCTGGGTTTGATTCCCGGTCGAGCCAAGACGATACTGTGCGTTTTCCCTGCCATGTGCCGGTATATGTTGCTGTGTAACGATGAGCAAATTCAGTTGTCAATTTGAGAAGACCGGAATACGGCGTGGGGATGACTACGTGCTAACCTCACGTACCCCCTGAACTCATGGCCACGAGGCAGGGACGTCGCCGGTAGGCCTGAGCCCTTCATGGGCTGTCGCGCCAAGTGCATACATACATACGTTATTTCTTAAGTCCTCGGTGGCTTGTTGATTAGCGTTCTCGCTTTGCATGGCTCAACACCGGGTTTGATTCCCGGCCGTGGCAAAATTATAACTGTGCGCGTTCCCTACAAATGTCTGTTTCTATTGCGGAGTGACGATGAGAAAGCCCACTCTAAGTTTATGAAGACCCGTATATACGATGGAGAGATGACTTTGTGCTAACCATACGAACCCCTTATCTCATGGCCAAGAGGCTAGGCCAACGCTGGTCGGCCAAGTTTGTCGAGCCGAAGGACAGGAGAGGAACATTACACTTATGCTCCAACAGCATGCTTGAAGAAATAGAAAAGTATTTTCGTAAGGTTCGCAAAGAGAAGTCAAATTCAAACGAAAATTGAAGCTAAACTATAAAAAAATCTGATGTGGTTGTGTTACAGTTACTATCAGTAAATACGCAAATAAACTACTCTAAACTGATTTTTTGCTTTTGGCTTTAAATAACGAAATCAAATATTTCTATCGTATGAACACATATCTCTAACTCAAACCGAATCATGGTCGTCGTAGTAGCTACTTCGACCATTGTTTTAATTAATATTTCCAATTGCTGTAATTGTACAACAGTTATTATTAATTAATAATAAACTGTCATTGATTTTGGTGCTCTTATTGATTTCCTGAAGAAAACAGAAACATGCTCCGAATGTACGAACCAGTATCGCTAATTGAAATGAGAGCTCATCAAGGAATGTGAACTATTCAAGAAACCTTTCCTCTACTTTTGCAACAATTACTATCAATTAATAATCTAATGACCTATTTTCAATCTATTTTCTTATAATTATATACATTTCTTTGCATATTCGAGTAGTTGTCTCTGGGAGGAGGTTAAGCTAATTTGTTTAAGTGAGAGCTAGTTATTTTATACATTTTGATAAAAAATGCTACTTCACGAACACACACGTCGTAAGACCAACGAGGAGCTTAGAGCTTGAACCCTCTGGGATGGAGCCTAGCTGGTGGGAGATATCTAGTCGGGGAAAACCCTTCAAGCTGATTTTTAGGTCGCCGCCAGATCTCGCCATCCAGCTGAGAAAGAACTCATCATATCGTGTGATAAAATATGCACTACTCTTACAGGACTAATGACCAAAGCCGTTTGCGGGCACGGACACACGAAATAATGTATCTACTGGAGTATAACTAGTGGAACTTCAACATAACTACTACATACGAGGGTTGCCTTTTATATTTCAGAATTAGAGAACAAAACAAATATTAACAATCGAAAATCACTTTATTGTTTTTCAAAATATTCCTCATCAAGATCTACACACTTTTGCATGCGTTTGAACCAATTGTCAAAGCACTTTTGCCAC
This sequence comes from Gryllus bimaculatus, assembly GCA_017312745.1. NCBI lineage: Eukaryota > Metazoa > Arthropoda > Insecta > Orthoptera > Gryllidae > Gryllus > Gryllus bimaculatus. Next base: position 276,004 of record BOPP01000239.1, on the reverse strand, counting down.
ACTGATTGAGGTATCTCCAAAACATTCATTCTGAATGCAGCAACCGCTTCTTTAGGTCTCGAAAAACGTTGACCTCTCAGTTTGTTTTTTAGGTACGGGAATAAAAAGAAATCATTCGGTGCCAAGCCAGGACTATACGGCGGATGACTCATGAAATCGATGTTTTGGGTGCTCAAAAATGCAGTTGTTTGAGCCGATGTGTGAGAGCTCGCATTGTCGTGGTGAAAAGTGATCCGTCTTCGGCGGTTGGTTTTTCCTGATTTCTTGAAAGACAGCTGGTAAACAAATCGTTACGTACCACTCAGAATTGACTGTTCTGCGTTGTTCAAGAGGTACGGTTGCGACATGTCGAGCTTTTCCGAAAAAAACAGGCGACCATCTGTGCTTCGTGCGCGAACAACTTTTGTTGGATTTTGCTCATCTTGAAACACCCACACAGTCGACTGCTGTTTACTTCCGGACTCTTACGCGCAAATCCACGATTCATGGACGTCACGATGTCATAGACGTGTTTCGAAGCGCCGCGATCGTATTTTTTGAGCATTTCTTTCGACCAATCGACACGAGCCTTCTTTTTGAGCGACTGACAAATTGTGTGGGATCCAACGCGAACACATATTTTTGAACGTCAAATGTTCATGCAATATTGAATGTTTGCGGGTCCCATTAATGCCTAAGGTTGTCTCAATCTCATGATAGGTCACATGACGATGTTGCAATATCAATTCACGCACAGCATCAATGGTTTTCGGAACAACAACTGATTTTGGACGACCTTCACGAAATTCGTCTTGAAGTGAACTACGACCACGATTGAATTCACCACACCATCTATAAACACTGGTCCTTGACGGAGCTTCATCGCCAAAAATTGAATGAAGTTCATCCATGCACTGTTGCTGAGTTAATCCACGTCGAAATTTGTAAAAAATAATCGCACGAAAATGTTCACGATTTAACTCCATTTGATGAATCTTTTAAGTTACTGCAAACAACACAAATAGCGCTCGTATGTCGAAACGTTCTGAGTACGTATAACCTCAAAACATCAAACTTACGATAGAGCTGTCAGTTGCCAGATTGCGACACCAGGGTTGCCAAATCCTGAAACATAAAAGGCAACCTTCGTATAACTAGAGGATCACAATTTCTCTCACATTATTTGTAACTTCTGCAATTTTCAAAGTTCATCAAAAATGGTACAGCAACATTTTTTCAGCGTTTTTTTCTCTACTCGGGAAAAAGTTAAAGAAAAAAATAGGATTTTTTTTGAGAAAAATATTGCTCTAACTTGAAGTAAAAATTACCTTAATTATGACCTTACGTAAAGATTTCATTACTAGAACAGAATTTACTATAAAAAATATCTTTAATATCAATATTGTCATTTTTCGATTTTAATTTTTTGCATTTAAAATTTTGAAATACACATTTCGTGGAAAATGGGAACTGCACATTTCGTACGCCTACTTTACTCTACGTGAGAAAAAAAAAGAAAAACATTTGGAGTCCTTCTGAGAAAATATTTTTAAATTGCTGTATTTGATTTGATTTATTTTGTGCAATAGCTGTAAAAACTGTAAAGGGGACGTATATTGGAAAAATACAATCTCGACACGTTTTCTTGAGTACCAGAATCTTTCCCCACCTATTAAACATAAAAATTTGAATTATTAATATAAGTACCAACAAAGATAGTTCAACAATATTTGAAAACAAGACATTTTCGCTCTCGAGGTATAGAAATCGTATTTGGAATGTAAATGATATACAGATTTTAGTGTTGCTAAAAAATTGTAAAATAGCCAGAGCCTGCTCCATACACCTGTCACCTAAGGTGATTCTATTTTGTGAGAAAAATAATTATTCCTATATACACAATACTTTTATTCTTATCCAAAGAAACAAATCACTATTAGTATTCAATATTGTGATTATAAAATGAATGTAAATGTAGGTCTTTGGTTCAATAATATTGCCGCAATATCCTAATGTATTGGAATAATTTACTGTAAAATTGTGTTTTTTTAATTATGACACTATGTCTTTCGAGAAGTTTCAGGTACTGTAATATCTTATTTGTTACTGCCCGTTGAGTTTTGTCGCTAGTGATAATCACCAAACACCTGCCAAACTTCCATTCGATTTAATGAAAAAAGCAACTCACGAATTTCTTTATCACAATGTTGACGTCAATTATCTTCTATTCAGTTTTTAATGGTGTAATCAATTTTGCAATAATTCTTCTAAAATACTTGAACTATTATCTAATATTCGTCTTAAAATTATTGCTACCCAAAGATCAACATGTTTGTATTCCACAAATTATATTTATCAAATATGTTTTCTAAAACATTGTCACAAAATATGCATAGACTACGTGAATTTCTTTATAGAGACCTATACAATTGAATAGACAGAGACAGTTCTCCAAACGTGTTGATGTGGTCAATGTAATGTCGAATTTTCCACTGGTTTCTACTGATGATTTTTGTGATTATAAATGTTGTTAGGGGTTCTGAGTGATGGACTACGTATACATTGTGACCCGGAGAGATGGATCAGGGCATCAAGTGATGACAGTGCAGTCCCTCTGACCGGAGGTACAAGGTTCGAGTCCCGTCGGTGGCAGGATTTCCGACTCTAGATTGTCAGCTAGGTGGAGTTCAGTCACTGTCTGTGGAAGAATTCTTGATGTTGGCTCTTTTGATCTGTAGTTTTCCGTGATTTTTCCGATTAACATCAGGCGAATGCCGGAGCAGTACCGTAACAAACGGGTAACGGACCGCGCGTGCTCTTCCTTGTCCTAACCTCATCCTTAACACACACTTAAACTATCACTCACTACACTACCACACATGCCGGGAGACCGGTCGGTTGCTTAGAGCACCCGACAGCGGTGTCCCGCTGGTGGGTGATACCTGTTTGGGGAAAACCGACAGTAGGTCGGTGACGGATCTCGCCATGCAGCAGGGCAGACCATACTCCTTCCCGAGAAAAAACATACACCACACTTATGTGATAAATGACCCTAGAAGTTGACGCGCCCGAAGTCACTATCAATTATAGACATTGTGTTACGGATTATGAGCACTTAATTTGTCGCGGAAAACGCTGACGGAAGTACTTTAAAATAACAATATATTATTTAATATAATTTTATATGTTGTGTTAAATATTTTATTACAGTTTATTATAATATTAAATATATAAACTGTTCCAGGAGAAATTATTTATTTATTTTATTTAATAAGTAATTATTACAAACATATTAGCTTACTTGATCCTATGTGGCTAGGCCAAAGGCCTTTAAGTCATTACAATACTTACATCCTTTCGCGTTCTAATCTTTCGAATTCTGGTATTCACCCCAAATGGTCTCTCCATCGCATCAAAGCCGCGGAAAAGAGACCATCAGGTACGTCTCAGGAAAAAAACCCTGAAGGGGGAAAAACCTGCCGCCAGAAGCCGAGTACATACTAATCTATCCGATGTTTATTTTAATAAAGCTCCTAAGCAGGATTAGAAAAGATGATTTGATGCAAATTCTCGCCATATGTTTAAATGGTTACGTAGGAAGGGGAAGTATTTAGAGATGATAAAAATTGGAATAATCTGCCTTTCAAGCTTTTTCAAACCGGTAATGCGTATGTTTGAAGAACTCAATGCCGTACCCCCTTTCGTTCGCTCCCAGTTTGTTCCAGAAAATACAGAACTCCGTTCAATATCTAATCAATTCTAAATCTAGACGTCTAGATAATACACATTTTAATTTATTTAAAACTAATTTTGGGAAATAATAAAATTAGAGAATTAAATCATGACTTAGTACAGGTATATTTCAAATGTCCATCAATATCGAAAGGATTTTGTACGATGTGGAATTGAAAAGAAGTGATTGTAGTACCAGTCTAGAAATGGCAAGAAAAATTACGAGTGGTAAATTATTGTTCAGTCGACTTTAACATTCGCAGTATACATAGCAGTTGGGTTCAGCATTCCTTTATACAGGAATGATATAGAACGTGCTGGGTATGTGATACATCAAGGTTTTCAGAAAGGGCATTCTTTTTTTTCGTTTCTTTTAAATCGCATCAACAACAGTGACACTCTTAGTGAACGAGGTACTCTTGTGAGACCCATTTATTGACTAAAAAAAAAGACATTTCGGTTTCAGCTGATAAGAATGGCAGAATACAGAACATTGTTGCAGTCTTCAAGAAATCTTTTTATGATATCCGAACAAAAATGTGCCGTTATAGGGTAATAGATAAACGAATAATTAATTAGTTCCATTAATTTCTAAAAGGCCATGCACAGTATGTCAGGGGGGTGAAAAACTTATTCAGGTGTCATAAGGATAACATCAGGTATGGTGCAGGACAGTGTAGTAGGCCCGTTGATGTTCATAGCCTTCCCGAACGGCGTTGCAGTAAATATGATATCGCTGGAACTCTGCATATGATTTTTTTCTCTTCAGAAATATTGTAAGGTAGAAAAATTAGCAGATTCTGTATGATATGGATTCACTGTTAAAATGAGCTCATGAAAATACTACGAAAATTAATTATGCTATAAGCAAATCTATTTCGTTCAAGTCGAAACTGACTCAACCAACCATCCAGCAGTATAGCTCTGAAGAAAGCCACAACACGATGGCCGAAACGTCACCTCGATCGACTGAAACGCGGCTCATTCGCAACAGCCGTGTATCCGCCTCGGAAGCCTACGAATTCAAAATGCAATCGTTTTCTCATATGGGTCGCATAACTATACGAGGGCGGGGTCGAATATTGGTCCCCAGCTATGTTTTTTTCGCCTCTTAGTTAAGGTAAGTAAGAACTGCTTAATCATTTGTTAAGCTCTTTCTTAACACTTAGGGACAGTTTCGTCATTCAACGCTTATCGTCATTCAACGCTAAGTGTTTACAAAACAATTCGAAACCGTCTAGCGTATTCGCTTCGCGAAATTTCCGGCATCGTTTTACCGCTAAACCTGTCCATAAACATGGTGCACTCTTATATTAGTAAATGTAGAGATTAGTTGTGCACTTTTAGTTACATAATAAACATGGAAATACATAGTTCAAAAATTGGTCATCTGCGTCTCTACAGCAGGAACTGCAGGATCCACAGCAAGAACAGAAAATGTTTAAAATATATTTCCTCTTGCCTTATCCAAGAAAACATTAAAGTATGTAAACAAAAACTTACAGAAAATTATTGTAATATATTTCTAAATACATACGGCGTTTGTTATTATTTGTATAACATTGTCTGTTTGTAACCTATTTTGAAGTCCACCGTTGATTTCCCAACCCCAACTTATTGCTGTCCTCAGGGTGCCGGAATGGCATTGAAATGCGATTTAAATACGGTGATACAGCCATAAGATTAGTTGTTTGAACCTAGAGATCATTATGATTAGTAAAGTAACTAAAAAATCATATTCTAATGAAACATTTAAGAAGAGGCAATGGAAGGCTCAAGGATTTGCTTGCAGGCCATTAGTTAGGCAATTTCATGCTAAGGAGTGAGTGCGCCGTGAGTTATTGGTACCCCCATAACATTCCGATAATCGAAAGTATTGGTCATGTTCAGAAATAATAACAAAGTTCGTCGTAGGCAAAATATTAAATATTTGGACATCAATTCTACACACGGATGGTAAACATTAGACCAAGGCCGAAAACCCTGAGTTACTGGTCAGAGTTTGTTTGGGGAAACGCAAACACAGGATAAAACTCGAAGCCGATTGAAAAACATGGCATACGTAGACAAATTATGACAATTATAGAACAAAACCAATTACCGAACGGGTCTAGGGAAATTTTCATTTTTAAATAAAACGATCTTAGATTCAAATATCTTTCTGTAGTACCTATCTTTCAGAAACCTACGTCGATTATTATATTTAAAAAGAATGTAAAATGGTTAAGAATTTAAGAAATATCAACTACAAAGTTTAAAAGAATATATGTTTAATATTAAAACTAACAACTAGACATTATTAGTAATAATATTAACCAGACACGTATTTCGGGAATCTTATTCCATCTTTAGTGGCACTACAGGGTTGAAAATTATGGAATTAAATTTAATTAATAATGAAATGAAGCAAAATAATACAAATAATAGATGAAATACAAAATTTGAACCATGTGAAATCTATAGAAATTGGACAGACTCGAATATCATAGATTAAACATTAACACATCAGCTCATAAATACGTGAAACCCAATTCTGCGTCATCTTTTATAGTACTAGGCAGCATTGTGACTGAATACGGAAAGTTGAGGAAGGAAATAGAAAAGTGAGAAGGTAGTAAAGCAAGAATTTTCAAACTATTCAAAAATACGGATTTAATAGATCTCAACGAACAATCTCAATGCAAATGCTACTCCATACTAACACTACATTCTCCACATTTCTGTTTCCTTTCTCAATCTATCCTAATCAGTCAGTCAAGGTACTGCCCAATTCCTTTCCCTCTTCTTTTAAAATTTCCTCTTTTCTATTTTCTTAGCCACGTGAGAAAATCTCATTAGAAAATAAAATAAGTAAGAAGAAAAAATTGTATGACTGTAATGAGTGGGGAATCATTTTTATTAATATTGGGAAAAAATGGTAGGTTTACATTAATTACACTGGTCTGTAGGTAATCTGCAATTAACACGTTATGGACAATTCCGATAAAGTCTCCTACTGAAGAACGTTTTTGGAAGTTTGGTATTTCTGAGAAGTAAGGTATGAAGTTGAAGAAATGAAGAATGAGGTGAGAAGTAAGCATGAAATAGTTAAGTCAACGATTTTTCAAATCGAGTTGTTATAATTAAATTCACTATTATCATCCACACTTTTTGAGGGATTATAACTAAGAAAAAAACGACGAGTCAGTTTCAAGATTTTGATTTTATAACTCATGATCCTGCAATACGCCAGTCCATTTTTTATGTACAATCATTCAATTTGAAAGGAAGTGGCAAATAAAGTGACCCCTTTATATTCCACTTCAATATTTTTTGTGACGAAGGAGCTGAAGAGATGTACATTTTTGTGACATGACGAAGGGACAAGATTATAAGATATTCCTGTTCCTCCAATCAAATTCCAATCACTTCAAATGAAATCCGTAAACTTTAAGAGTTCAAAATTACAATTCCCATGCGCGTCGCCATTGTCGGTATTGTGGAGCGTGACAAAAAATGCAGGATTACCCAATGTAAGAGCGTCAATGGAAATTTGAAAAGACTTCAAGGATATAGAGAAGTAATGCAGATATGAACAAAGCATTTTGATTGTAATCAAAGTTAATAAAAATGTGTCACACTGGAATATTGTCATTCTGTTGGATACAACTTATACATAGTAATGCTTCTTAGAAAACAGATCTATCAAAATAACTTGATCTTCGTTCATCTATACTAGTTGTTTCATGCAATATTGCATATTCAAAACTTATTTCTGAAGATATATTGGCGGACATCATCAGGAGTTTAGACCAATGTCAAAAATTGCAATACGATCTCTTTGAATGTCCAAGCCAGTTTATATGGGTATTTGTCCAGTCACTTGGTTCCCAAAGAGACGTCATTGAAAAAAAATATCCCAGAAGTTTTTCTCACCGGTTCTGTATGTTTTTGGGGTGCTAAATTCGAAAATAAGTTTTGTCATCTCCAGAATTGTCAACATCACAAAAAAACCTAAAAATTTTGCACATTTTTCGGGGTTTCGTTTAAATCTCGACACACATGCGCTTTATGGAAATTATCTACAAAAGTCAAAATAACAAAGTTAACAGCATGTCATCTCTTCAAGGGACGTCCTACACTTCTTTTTCTTTAGGTACATATTGAAGAATAATTTTACTTATTTTATGTTCTCAGGACATGACCCCTCCAGTTTTCTCGATATTTCTTTATGGTATCTATAACAGGCTCAATATTTAGTTCTCCTCTGATATCTACACTTTTTTTGTGGACTAATAGTGAATATCCTGCCACAAAACGAAGAAATCTCATTTCTGCAGATTCAATTCGGCGCAACTGATCTGATGTTAGTGTCCAGCTCTCACTTCCATAAAGTAGTAATGGCAAAGCAATAACTTTGTAAAATCTGAGAAGAGTTTCTTTTTGCGCATTATGCTGTAGAGTCCGCTTTAACGTACCAGAAATATATAAAGTTGTTCAGCTTTATTTCCATATCCCTTGATTTTATATAATTAAAATGATATCCAAGATATTTAAATTCATTAACGTGTTCAATTATTTGGTCATATATAACTATTTTTGCGCTTAAAGGTTCAAGTCCTTTAAATGCCATCACTTTTGTTTTACTTGGTGAGATTTTCATACCATACTGCAACCTCACTTAACTTGTGGACTGTTCTTTGAATTTCATATTCAGATTTTCCTATGATAAGCTGGTCGTCGGCAAAAAGTAATGTTGGAATCTCCACATTAATCTTGAAAACATTATAGCATGTATTAACTTCAATTTTTGACAATTTCTTTGATAACAAAAGTAAGCTGAGAAAAGGCGACTTTTTTGGCCCTCTGGCAAAAAGTGGAGTAAAGACGACTCCCACCCTATTATATCAAGGTGGCGCTTTTTTTACGTTTTAGTAGTAATAGAAGGTCATGCTCGTAAACGGCTACAACAGATGAATTATTTATATTGATAAATTATTAATACATTATTACTCCATTATCTACGTAAATAATAGAAACATTTTTTCTTACGCAATTTGTATACCCCATACTTCGATACTTTTGGAATATTTAGATATCTCAATTTTAGATAACTAAAATATTACGTAAACGAGAGAAAAGAGACGAGACAGTACGTTCTGTATAAAGCAACATGTTAATATTATATTTTTGTCAACAATATGTTCTGTCATGTGCCAAATTATTATATTAAAAAACAACAAAACTAAAGCAGGAAGTTTTATCAAGAAACGTAAATATATGTTCAGAAATTTAGAATAAGGTCATAAATATTTCGTAAATACGTTTTAGGCTTTGAATCTCCATTAAGAATAGAAATATTAAAAAAAACAAAAGTGATGCTATCAAGTTTGAAACTTTAAATTGCGTTTGTCTCAGTCCAGAACAAAATATTGACTCAACTGATCTTTCCTACCTACCTTCATAACACATTAAAAATTCCGTTATTTCGTCAGTACATTCAGTGCCTTCTCGGTTACGGGTTGTAACCTGGTAGATGAAAAGCGCATTTAATGAAGCTTACGAATTCTGATAAGATTTCATATTAATATGCCAAGTTTGCAGACACGTTGGAACGTTAGCATGTAACCGATATTAACTTCGGAAAACGAATGTGTTTACTCTATTAGCTTTTCGTACGTAATTCACTAACATGAAGTGTTTTCCATCCAATATGATTTCCGTTACCATATCTTTACATTAATTCTTTCTAAGGATAGTGCTAACCATTTATTCTTTCAAGCGGCAATAAAAATCATAATCTTAAGCAAGTAATTTAAACTGCTTACCTATATTTATATGCATATTTCTTCGCAGTTTTCCGCGACCTAGGGAGAGTGCATCTGCAGTTAATGAATACTGTGGTCATGCACTTACGAAACAATGACAAAAATATATACATAGAATAAAAATTGGGTGTTAGAGAAATATACAGCTAACATAATTATAACAAAACCTATTTTTTATTCCCCCTATTAGAAAAACTCTAGATGTTGTATATCTCTTGATATTTACAAAGAAAGGAGAGTTTTTTGGACTCACAAAAAGTCATCATACTCTCAGTTTTTAAAAAAATATTACGTCATTTAAGAACGTGTATGGTTTCTCTTTTATATGATTATTGATATGATTATTCCACATTTTATAGTATATATTTCACCAACTCTTTTGGTTGCGGGACCAAATTCAAACTTCGTACAAGAGTATGCTTAAGATCTTCTGTATTGGACAAACTCTTTTTTCTATATTTGGTCTGCAGAACAGACTACATTCTCCTTCATAATATTTTTCTTAAGGCAACTGTCTGAAAGAGGCAGGTTAGCGAAGAGTGCTTGAGGTAGTGCGTATAAAACATACTTGCTCAGTTTTTCTTGTAATGTTTATCTTTATACGTATTAATGCTTTTTCTAAAATATGTGATAATAATCTAAGAATCGTGTCAATATCAGAGTAGTATTGTATCCTTTATTCACTCCTTTAGAACCTGTGATATTAAATAAGTCAAAATGAGCCGTAAAAATAAAGAAATCGCATATGAAGAGAGATGGAATATCATTCGGGATCATAATTTGCGTCTGAGTATATCTTAAATATTTAAAATCGTAGGAAGATGATGATCCACCATTCAAGTAATTATTGGAAAGTGTGGAGAGATAAAATTGGTGAAGAATTTGGAGGTGGGTGGAATTTCCTCTAATTAAAAGATTATATGAGAAATAAGACCAGAAAATTATCAATTCAATAATAGTGCTCCCTAAATAATTTTCTACTACAAAATGATTTAAAATTTAATATAATCTTAATATCAACTTAATCGTTGTGTGAAGAATCATAGTCGAAATACCAGGCGAAAATCGTTAATTAATCAAGTAAATAGAAAGAGAGTAGAATAGGATGATCATCATTGTAAGACATATTCTGCAGTTTTCGAATGATTTTCGAATTACTTCTGAAGGATAATACAAGATTTCCAAGAACACGATAATAAAGTGTGGAGATAAGGGAAAGAATGTGACACATTTCTTAGATCACAATTAACTAGTCTTAACTCAATAATAAAAGTCCCATGAATTTTTTTCCAATGTGTATAATTTCAAATATAAAAAAAATGTAATTACAGTACTCATCGAAAAAAATTTGCAGTTCTATATACTATTCCTTGTTTAGGAAAGAACGAGTTTTTTTCATATATATGTTTAATCTATTTTTGTTTGTTTCTGTTTCGCACAAATAGACACGTAGCGTTGTAAAGTGCACGATTAATTTTTACACAAACTGCAATAGTAATAATAACAAGAAAACATCATTTTTAACAGAATACAGTTTATGCGTAATAATTATAGGCTTTTACGAAATAGCAAATAAACGACCTGTTAAAAGTGAAATTAAATCTGCTCCCGGGATGACCTGCCGGGAGGCAACCAACCCTAGTATTACTAGTTATTTTGAAGCATCTCAGGAAGTAACCTGTTTATTCATTTCGGAATACCAATGCTCTCAGTTCCTTTTGGAAACAAACCTATGAGGGTAAAGAGTGCCCCCAGATGCAAAGGGAGGGGGAAGCAGGGTGGCGAGGGGCCGACATGGAGGGGAGTGAAGGCCACTCGGTTTTTCATCGCCAACGTCAAAGCCGCCAGCTGTCGTCAAGTGCCCGACAATCTCAATCCCTCTCACTTTCTATTGTTCCTTCCTATGTTTCCTCACATATCCTATCACGAAATATTTTTTTTTTTGGAAACTCTCCGTTTCTGTAAGACAGGTATTTCCAGTTGATGAAACAATTAATTATTACCTTTTCTTCCTCTATTTGCCTTCAGAAATTCTACTTGTACCTGTACCAGCCTCTCCACTCATCATCTGTGTATCCCAGGATCGCTCTTGCTTTCCCAGATTGCTCTGTTTAACAATCTATCTTTTGTCATTTTTTCGACATGTTTCTTCCCTTTTTCTCTTATATCGTCGGTATTAATGAAAAGATATTGATTATAAAGAGAAGTCTGCGGCGGCGATGGTGTTTATGCGGCGGCGATGGTGTAACGGTTAGTGTACTGGACTGTTGTACCCAAGTTGGCGGGTTCAAACCCGATCGTAGCCGTGGATTTTTAAGGGCGAAAAAATCCTTCGTACGCCTTCCTTCGGAGGGGAAGTAAAGCCGGCTGTCCCATGTTCGCAGATTTACTTGCATGTAAAAGATCCTCAAGCCTAAATGACGCCTCTGAGCTTAATTCAAATCGCCTGTTTCTCGCCCAAGAAGTACCTCCTTTCTCTCCTAGTTGGTGAAAGGAGCGTAGCAAAATTTGCGTGGTCAGACGGAAGAACGGGCCTGATGGCCCGAGTCTCGCCACGTAAAATAAGGCAAATTCAATTCAGGAAGTCTGCTTATTGTTTGCGTCTGTCTCCTGTCGAGAGTTGAATATCTTTTTACATACCTTAAGAAGGCCATTTCTGAGGTTTTCAACTCTCAACATTTTTTTCTACGTACTTGAAACTCAAAACCATATGGATATTTCCGTGTATTATTTTCCAATTTGCGAGAGTAAAATACGTAGATGGGTTTTTGGAAGTTACTTTTTGATTCATGCAGAAGGACATGGGAATAGAAAAATATAATAGCATTAAGGTATATATTCTGTAGTTTGATTTCCAAATGAGTACTTGAGATCAAGTAGAAATCCTACCAGGTGTGTCTGTATTATGAAAATTTAATTACCAAGACTTTCTAAACTTCCACACGGACACTGTGAAACTGAATTACGCGCCACGAACACTACCACATTGTATCTCTAGAAGTCTTTAAAATAGCGCTCCATTTTATAGGTTTTCATTTTCCATTCCTTACGGAATTGTATCCGAAAGCTCTTTTGCCACCATATCTTTAAACTGTAACTAATAATGTATAAATCACAACATGTTTCTGTTTTCCTCGAGTTTCTGTAACTTTATGATTCAATCCCTGGGATGCAGGATGTTACAAATTTTGACTCATTTTTTGGCTTTATTTAGCAGGGTTGGAAACTCATTGAATCATCAAATTGTGTAATATCATTCTGGTACGATTAAAATACTCGCATGTTCTATGAAGAATAGGTTTCCTACCTTCCATACTACACTAGAACAAAGAATTATTTACATTTGTTACTACGTTATAGTACAACATAATACTTACTTATATGATCTAATTAAATATTTATCTGACATTATATGACGAATGTTTACAACTTCATTTCAAAATTAAGCGCCACTCTTTCTTCCCCGTTATGTTGATACTGTAGAATATATTGAACAATTATATTGTAGTTCCTTCTTTCCACGTGTTGGAGCCATCATTGTGTATTTTTTAATATTTGTTTAAAAAATAAATAGTCTGATGTCACATTATTAGAATTTGGTTTGCTCTGCTGTAATCCCTGATATATTGCCGAAACATCATTTAAGAACTCTAATTACGCTCTGATCATTCTTTCTAATTGGACAAGTTTCTGATCAATATATTAACAAAGGTACCACAATCACATTAAAAAA
>BOPP01000239.1:233175-262658 GCA_017312745.1 Gryllus bimaculatus | reverse complement strand
TCGTAAGTCAAAATCCCACTCGGTTTGAGACAATCAATCTAATAATTGGAGTATGAAAACCATTTACCTCTTTACCATATGCACACGTTTTGAGATCGAGAGTCTAGTCAAACTTCATAAACAGTTTATTCAAATAAACATATAAATTGAAGTGAGTGAAAAGAAATAATGCATGACGAAAAAACGCAGTGTCGTTCAATAAAATCTATTTTGATAATAATATTGTTGGTAAAATAAATCAATAATTAAACATGACTTGATACAAATATCAACATATTTACAAATATGGAAGGGATTATTGCGAATGTTATAGTGTAGTAAAAAATACAGTTAACAGATATCTAGATGAGCAGTAGATACCACATACAACGCTCATCCGCAGCGCCTGCGTTAGAGCTCAGCCTGAGTATTTCTTTATCTCTTTAGGAATTTTGTAAGAATAGAGAACATTTAACTTAATTCAATGACAGAATGCTTTTTTTATTCTTCCTTTTAAAGTTTCGAAAAATAAACATATCTTTATAACTTTGGCGTTCCATTTTGTTCAGACTTTTTCAAGTGATGGCTAAAGAGTTTATGAGTTAGAAGTGTAAAAATATTAAGTAACCGTTACCAACAATACGCGATAATATGCACTATTGAAGCGCTATTATTTAGACGCAGGATTAACGTTTAATAATAGATTTTCGATCCTTGGTAATTACAGAAACAATTTGGAAGCTTTTTCCAATAAAATAAAGAGGCAAATTTATGTTAATGGGACGTCTCACAAGATGACCCACTCACCTACCTGTAAGGCAACGAATTATAGCCTTAATGACAGGCATGGATCATCGGGAGGGTAATGAGGGAAATTTTCCCTCTCAAAACGTTTTAGTAACTATTAATTTTAACTTGTCACAAAACTTTCCAGCAAAAATATTCTCGTACAAACATTAAAACTAATAAAATTGAATGGCTAAATTAGCTGAGTTTAGCTTGCGTGATTCCACATAATCCGTGATATGACGCATTCGACCAACATATTTTGAATAAAAAATTTTCCTTCTCCAATTCCTTTCTGGAAATCCCTGTTTATAAGATAAAACTAGTGTCAGTATAGAGATTCAGTAGCTTACGCAGTCAGCGACCACTTCTTTTCGAATTCTATAGTTCGCCTTTCTGCTTTCCCCACAACCCTACTACTCACAGCGTCAAGGTCAGCTCGTAGCAGTAGCACTCCTGCCGTCGGATCCTTTAACTAATCTTCAACACCTCTTGATTTCAGAGCGAACTATTCACCGTTCAGTTGTCTGTTAGAAACTGTTGCGCTGAAAGCTATCAAGACGTCCGTCTCCTCAACTTGAATATTCCGCTTCTGGAAAAGAAGACTTTATTATAAATTCTAAAATTATATATGCGTGTATTTTTTTTCAAGAGATCGTATGGAAAAATGTCTATGGAAAGTAGATGACGGGGAAGAGGACTAACCTACTGCAGCGTAAAGAGCAAGAATGTTTAAAAGTAAGTGTGTAAGGAATGTTTAAAATACTTATATCTATTAGCTTGTGAAAATGTAACGAAATAATTTCTTGAAGTGAAATGAGACACATACTGAACTCTTCAGTCCTTATTACGTTTTATTAGTGTGGTGTCTTTTTGATGGCGTAAACCGATGAAAAAAATATATTTGATAATCATTTTATTACTTATATATAATTAGGAACATCATAAATATTCTAATCTCAAAATAAAATAAAATTTATATTTATTAAAACGTTTAGCCTCAGAACTAGTTTCCGGAAACTCTTTTATTCCGTTTTTAATTGACTGTACAATACTCAAGAAACGTGAAACTTAAGAAGTTTAATTTCACTTAAAAATACGGATGAAGTGAAAAATGAACTGGGAGGCTGCCATCTTAAGAAGTATCTACCGGTTATTTCTTGTGCGTAATCTGTATACGTTAATAATATGAATGCTAATCTTTAACTTGCATATCGTTCGTGAACTGCAATAGTGGCACAACTCAAAAATCTAGTGGTAGATAAATTAGTTTGTAGTTTCGCCTTGTATTGAAATGCATCATTCTTGCATTCACTCTTCTGCCATTTGTTAGTAGAATAATGTGACGGGTGATACGCTGCTGGTATGTACACCAATCTGCCGTTCTGGGTAGCGGATTTACTCAAAATTAGTATTTTTTGAGTTGTGCTACTAATGCAGTCCCAGAGCGATGTATCGTATGAGGCAAGAGAAATGACAATGTAAAAATCGTCATTCTGAATGAAGTACAGGTATGTGTTACAATGATTCTAAATCAGATGCCCCAACAACTACAGACAAATAGGAATACAATAATATATTATTAGTTAATGGTTAGAAGATAACTTTGAGTAAAAATATACTTTTGATACGTGATTTGCAGTTACACTTTGTAGTTGGCAAGGACAATTTCCTTTTAACAGCCTTAGGAATATGTGTAACCTGTACACGTCTTCTTGAGCTCTGAGATCTCTTCTCTAAGTTACATACAAGTACATATGTATAGCTCAATGCATCGCTATTCCTATCAGCGTTATTCTGCAACAAATTGACTGCTCTTCGTTTCACGTTTCAGTACCATAGAAGACACTACAATATGCTACCAAACCGGCAGTTGCTTGTTGTAGCATCACACAATAAACTTATGTATTGTTATTCTCAAACAACGTTACAATCACGCAACATTTCAACAACGGCGTAAGATCCCCCACGCGTGCCAGAATAAAAAAAAATCAGTCGATATTATGGCAAATGTATTATGTTTCTGCAGTAGTTGTGAAATATTTTCCTCCTTTCGCAAAACTGTTGCGTCATCGTTCCATTGGATCAGCGATGTTAAGTGAAATTATGAACACAAGTTGCAAGGAGCGTTTTTGGAAAGAATGTTAATAAAAAAGATTGGCTCCCATGTAATAAAAACAATTTGTAAAGGCAAATCAGACAGAGACTTGCTCCGTGGGAAGGAATCGACGTATTGCAGAGAGAACGAATAACAATTACTTCAATAACTACATTCCAGTTACATTGAAGCTACATTTAGTACGTTCACAAGCAAATAAGGAACAATCTCAGTATTTGTTCGAAAGATGAAGGAAACTGAACGAAAAACCTTATCGTGGAGGTCATTGACGCAGAAGCTTAGGTAAAATACGAGTTATCAGCATATTCGATATTTTATTTTTTTCTTCCGGAGGCTTTTTCCAGCATCAGGGGATGCCGATTTCGACTAACCGCGCCGAATACCCACTATGTCCCTCATGAGGGCAATGTTGGCACACTTGCAGTCTCCTCGATTTGGGGTGAGCAGACTTACAAGGCCTTCCGCAACCACATACACACCTGAAAGCCAAGGGACAAAGCACTATGCCCACGGCGGCACTCGAACCTGTGACCCTTTCGACATTGGCGATGAGTCGATACACGGTATAGACTATGCCATCTACTTCGACATTTAGCCTTTTAAAATGATACGGTCTAAATTGTAACGATTACATTAATATCTTTGTTAAAATCAATATTATTTGCCGTAGGTGCACAGAATACCATCAAAATTTCTATAAACTGTTATGTACCAGAAAAGAATTAACCTGGCATATAAATTAGTATCGATTTGAATTGTTTAATGTCATCTGGCAATATATTTTAAAATAATATGCATGTATTGTATATGAATGTGAGTAGAAATTGCAGAAGTAGCTTTATAGGCAGGTGGCCAGGTAGTACCCAGATCGTAAGTGCGAGAAAAAAGTAACGAGAAAGGGAGACGTAAGTACAGTAATCCATGGACAGGGCGTAAAAATAAACAATAATAATAAAGACAAAAATTGACGATTTTTTTTGAATTCCAGCGTATTAATTATAGACAGAAAATAATACAGATGATTTTCAAACTTAACAAGAATATAGCTCGATTTGTATTAGCTACGAACGCAAAGCTACATATTAAAACTCTGCAATTACAAGGGTTGAGAAGAAATTGTTAATTAGTTTCTTAATTAAACTTCGAGATCAATCATTATAACATAATCTGGAAGCAATTTCCTATTATTCTTAACTCTTAATTAACTTTATTCTTAGTATATTAATGTAACAAAAATCAAACAGAAATTTTTTTTTAGCCATTCAGTCGCTGTGTACAATTTCCCACATTGTCAAGGCGTATTCAGTTCAAATAATATCCAGAACGATCGATATGAAAGAGTGGTGCATTAAATTGCCCAGCACATACTTCATATATCTGTTTTTAAGATATTTTTCTTTGGGGGAATGTAAAAAGAAGAGTTGTGTATAGTGCCTTCTACTACAGAATAAATGTGACAGATTCTATAAAGCGCGAAATATTGCAATCAGTTCGATGGTCTTCGCAGTCTGGTCAGTGCAGATGTGTGTTGCAGTCGAAGTTTTGTAATTTTACATTCATATCAAGTTACTTTCTTTTGAGAGTATTTTGAATTTTGTTTAACGTTTTATAGAATTCATGCATTGATGTACCACGTAAGAAGTAGATTAACTGTTGAGATTCCAACGCCTCCTTCCCCCCATATCTTCCTTCTCAGGCGGTCGAAAGGGCTCGTCGCCATGAAGGCCCCCTGCCTGGAAGGCGCTGGGGGAAATACTGCTAAAAGGAAATATTGTCCGCACCGGCTACTGTGTAAAAGTAAATTTAATAGTACAGTAATTAGAAATTACGTGTCAGAATCATGCCGATGGAGTAAAATACTCTTTTCGGGGCGCGAAATAAAACTCCAATTCACGGAATAAAACCGTTCAGTTTTTTAGTTAGATATCTCGAATGAATAACATTTTTGAAATCCTTAAATATTAAATACTCATACGATGTGAAATAAAATCCTTTTTTACGAAGCGTGACTAAAGAATATCTAGAAGTTTATTTATATATTTAGTACTATAACTAGCAAAAACTCCGTGACGTCTGAGGGAGACGTGTAAATTGGGAAATGTAAATGCATTCTCCATTCATGTATTTCCATACTTTTCCATGCATCTGTAGGAAAATACCGGATCTTACAGTAAAGAGTTGTATTTTATTACATGTTGCTGAAGGAATTGAGAAACGAAGTTTTCAATACAAAAAGGTGCTAAAGTCTGCTGAGAGATACAGTTCCGTGTAAAAACATCGTTGGTGATGAACAATTGTTACTGTCGCGTTTTGGTGAGCAAAACGTGTAATTCAGTGATGATTTGCGATGTTTGTAAGGTGGCGTTGGTTGCGGAAGGTGCTATCTACGTGCAATGAGAAATGGTGGCGTATGGGCGCGCGTCAACTGCAACGAGTATTGTAAAACACCTAAATGAAGGGACCAAACAGTAGATTTCTATCAAAAATCGTTTCGTATTTATTGAACTAATTCTTATAGTTCTAAGTCTGTTTGCAAATTGTATTTAATAACACAATTCTTTTAGTGTTAAGTGTACTGATTCCAAAAATAGCATTAAAATGCCGTATCAGTCATCACTTGTTCACATTTTAACATTTGCTCTGTATAACTATTCTAATGCAGCTCTGAGTCTCTAGAAACGTATGCGATGCAGGAAGTGGATAGAATGAGAATGTATTAGGACGACAGAGAGGTAGTATACGCTTAGGTAAAATATTTCGATTTGTGGTCCTTTCACTACCTAACATCGGTAGGCGTGGCGGATTCACAGTCAGCGTTGAATTTGACAAGCAGAACCAGGTTTGTTTTATTCGAGGTGCATTTATTTGTATTGTTGCTATTAATATAAGATAGTAGTTTAGCAGTTACTGTTCAGTCATGGCTAGTTGAGGTTGAAAGCATAATCATTTCAGCTTTTGTTATATTTGTGGCGAATTGCTGAATAAAACCACCGACGGAACATTATAGTTTTTGTTAGAAATGCTTTTTATTTTTCAGAATTAAACTTGGGATTCAGGTGAAATCGTGGGCCCCACATAAGGTTAAAGCAGTTAAACATGTTAAAAATACGTTTCTATGCAACAAATAGACTCAGATTCTCTAGCCAATGTGCTAGATGTTTTCAAAAAATTGGGATGTTTAATGCGCTTCCAAGGTTTGCTTTTAAAAAGACATTTACAAATCTTTCCCTGACAATTTAGGGGATGGTGTTATGATTATGTAGGTGAAGAACAACGTGGATTTTCATCAAAATCTAAAAGTGATGGAAAATTTTAGGTTAACAAGGATGCTGGAACATGATCATGATGGGAGATTACTGTTTGTCATTTCACCGAGAGACCGAGAGCAAAAAAAGGCATAGAAAAAAGCTTTATCAGGATCTTTAAAGAAAATAGATAATATATACGTCAATGAAAACGCAAAGCCTTTCAGAATGTAATATAGAATACAAAGCCATTTTCTGTGTTTAAATAAAATTCTGGTGGTATCATAAAAGTCATTTAATTTTTATTTTTATTGCACAAGTAGCATATTTTCCTGTATATTACAGATCAAATTGAAACTCAACCGTGGCTAATGAAAACTAACACAGTTCAGATGCTGATTCGTACCCCAAGAACTATAAAAGTGAGTTATCAAGGTTTTAAAAGTTTTTTGATACCTTTTTTGTTGGCCTATGTTATTGGTAGAGCGTGAAAACAAGCTACTGCCTAGAAGATGCCTCAAAAGATTGTTGGAATGACAAGGGTAGCGCCTTTTAAAGTAAAAATACTTTTAAATACAGTAAGATGTATAACGTTCTATCGTCCGTTCATGTGTAATGTGACCCTGGCCAGCCGAGGCAGCTCTGAGCAACAAATCTTGTCGTTGCAGAGTATTTAACCAGTATGTCCTTTCGTTCGAATTCCAACTGATTCCTCACTAGATGATTAGCTGAATGGAATTCGACCAGTCTGTAGCGGGCTGCTCTAATCGCTAGTTTTCCGTTGTTTCTCCGATCACCACCAAGCAAATACTGGTCTTAACAAACGGGCATCAGACTATACGCAATATTTTCCTCAGTCTTGTCCCCTCCTCTCCCTGCCGGCAAACACATCAACATACAGTTACATGCAATACACAATCATACTCGCATGCATACTCGTCGTGAGACTAGTCAGGAGCGTAAAATTTCTCGTCTTGCGGGGTTTCGTCCTCCAGGAATCCCACCTCAACTACAAGTGGGTCAGCGCCGCGTCTCCTGTTCCAGCACGGAAGGAACACCACCTTCTATGAAATGAGGGGCGGATCCAGAGACGAAGTTTAGAAGGGTAAATTTATATATTGAAAATGTTTTGGTCGAATGTGTCGCATTACAGATTATGTAGAATGACGCACGCTAACTCGCTCATGATGCGGTACAATTTTATTCGTTTTAAAGTTTATACTAAAATATTTTTTGGAAAGTTTCGGGACAAGTTACAAAGAAATAATTACTGAAAAATTTTGGGAGGGGAAATTTCCCTCATTTCCCTCCCCGTGGATCCGCACCTGAAGAAAATATGCAAAACACGTATGAGGCAAAAGACAATAGCAGTTGACGTTCCCGGAAACAAAGCAATGTAGGATATGTTGTACAGTACATGTAAAGAAACAACTGTATGTTACCTGTTGATACTTGATAAAAATGTATAACATCCACAAGATACGAAATCATTTGAAGAGTTTGTATAATAAAACTGAAACAATTTTCCTTTGCTTTGGTAAGACATTTTTCGTATTACAGCATGAAAGAAAGATCTCATAACTATAATACCATATTTGCATCAAGAATTTAAATGACAAACATTTTTATTCTACAAATTACTGCCTACATTTAGCTGTTTTATGTCCCTGCAAATATGATTTGCAACATTATTCGTTGTTGTAAAGTTACATTGAAATAGCTTGCATTATATTTACACGTTTTATTTTCATTTAAAGCATTGATCTCTGTGTATTGGATAACAATAAAGCATAATGACACTATGTTATGTGCAAAAATGCTACGTGATGCACTAAAGCAGAGTAGTTAGCTCCTTTTGCTGGTGACTCTTTCAGTGGACACCCCCGGATAAGATGGTTCAAAGTTCCCCTAAACCACCGTCCCACCAACTACACCATTCTACAGTCAAAAACGTTTTTTTATATTAATGTTTTTGTCACGTTAACACTTTTTAATCTGATTAAAAAATATAAAAAAGGAAAATAACTCATACAATCAGAAAAACATTTTAAATATTTTTTCAATGCCAAATTCAAACGAACAAATATTTTCAAAAAATAAAAAATATGTTTACTTTGACTTAGAAACATGGAACAGCCTCGAAAAAAATCATAAAAGTTTCTCTTAAACCACAAACTATTGTAATCTTTCTTCAGATGTTTTAGGCGGCTGGGCTGCAGTTAAAAAAACATTTTTATCATTTGCTCACCTTGAAATCACCATGGCTTTAAATACTGTGCGCTAAAATTGACTGCAACAGTTATGTACATTTATTTGATAGTTTATTATTCATTTAATACATTGACTTTGCAGTCAGAAATATTTTAACTTTGCAAAGTAGTTACAAATTATCATGCTTTTAAAGGTTTCTAAAACTTTGTATAAATATATCATACGGTCAGGAAAGACGATATTTTTTCAGATTATAAGAAACTATTGGCACATTTTGTGTGCGATTCTGGTGATAGAGAATTACACCCCAGTCCTATATTAAACATATTTCAGAAAAAATGTTTTCAGATTATGGCATACAAAACAGAATATTATTGCAACATTTTATGATCGCGAATAACTCAGAGGCGAAGCGTCGTAGGCCCTTCAGACCACGTTTGTGGCCCATGGAGAAACGTTTTTCGTTAGGACAGGGAAATTACGGCAGAACACGAGTTTTGGGGGACGTTGATGACAAATGGGACAATAATGAGGGTCAGTTCGGGTGGACGTGACAGATAGATGGGAGACTGTGAGAAAATGAACGGAGGCATGTTCACCCGGATTACATTCTTAGGCATTATTCTACAAAACATGCCCTTTTTCTTCGTTCATTTACAGTTTTGCTGATTTATTTCTCTTGGGGGCCCTCACTCCATAGCATGGGTAGACAGAAAAAGAGAAGAAGCCAAAATCGGTGTAAAATTAATTTGAAGGAAGGTACCAAAAGTATCTTTCACGATAAAGGGACTATTTTATTTTCGGTGCATTTTAATCTCAACTTTCAGCAATATTGAAAAGGTGTATCGCACAGTACAGGGCATATAATTCAGAAAATCATTTTAGGGAGATGGGCGTTTGCAGTTGGGTGTGACTTTAAATCTAGTTTCAGTTTCCATATAATTATTATATACGATGTGCAGAGTTTTCGAACGTGTCCAGATATACTTATTTATACGTGCACAAGAATCAATTCTTAGTTAAGGGAAAGCACAACTTTTTTCTCTAGTCTGAAACAATTAAATTTCAGAGCATTGGTTTCTGCTGCCGGAATCAGTAACAACTTGGCGGCGTCCTAGATGCAGGTGCCAAGGTTTCAGCCGTCATTCTGTGACCTTGCTCCTGGCGGACGTTTAGCAGGTGCCTAGGACGCGGCTTCTAGCGGACAGTCAAGTACCAGACTACACATGCCTTAGTTTTTACAAATATCACCCAGTAATTGAAAAAAATTAAATACTCACAAATGTTGTGAGAGGATGATTAAAATTTTTTTCGTGCATAGTCCGGGGTTCTAAGACACAATAAAACAGTCATTGTATGGGTCCAACCTGTTCCCCTTCATTTCCTCACACATGTCCCTCCCTTATCCTTCACCTTCACGTATTGTTTTCTTATAAACCCCCCAAAACTATCGTCCTTCCTTAGTGCATGTTACACTTATACAAAGGTTTAGAGAGCTTTAAAAACATTATAATTTGTAATTACATTCCTAAGTCAAAATATTACTGGATGCTGCATCAATGTATACAAATGTATAAAAAACTCTAAAACAAATGCACAAAATTGTTGCAAAGTATATTTAAAGTCAAGTTGATATCAATGTGAGCAAATGATATTTTTTTAAAAATTTTGATCTGCAACCTAGCAGTCGAAAAATATCTGTAATAAATTTAATACAATTTGTTTTATGAGACACTTCTGAGATTCTTTCGAGCCTTTTCTCGGGTTCTAAGACATTAAAAATTAATATCTGTTATTTTTTCAAAATTTTTTTTGTAAAATGATCTAGACACCGAAAAATAAAAAAAATGTTTTCTGATAGTGTGAATATTTTTTTCACATTTTTAATCAGATGAAATAATGTTAAGTTGACAGAAAAAATAAAATTGAAAAATAGGTTTTTTGGTGTAGCAGGCTGTGGGTGGTGAGACTGGGGCTAAGAAACCTAAAAAAATATTATTTATATGTTAGAATTATAGTGTAACTACTCATAGATCACTGGGTTTAGGGGGACCTTTTTTCCATCTTACCCGGGGGTACCCTTTACTGGATGTCTCGCCAACCCTCATAACTTCTAAACAGTTCACGATACTGATATACAGTTTGCTCTTAACCATGCGGAATAATGGGGCAAGTACGAGTAATATACTGAAGAAATGTTATTTGTAATATTTTTATTTTCAGACAAATTTCATCATTGTTGATACTTAAATGTAACATTCAATTAGTTTCAATAACAATGGTTATATTATAAAAAGAATAATACATTGTTGTGTCATTTGTTAATATTTCATAGCATTGTGCGTGTAACATTATACTCTCTGACATGCTATTTTAAATTACACCGGTATATTCTGCAATGGCACCTTGCAACTGTCTCCACTGGAGATGGTCTTCGAGGCTGCCGGGGAAAGGATACTATGAGACGGTTGGCAGTATGGCATACAAGGCCAATTACAGTAATACATGGTTTTGACATGAAAGTCGCAAGAACAATCATCAAATAACTATTAGAATGAGATAGTTTTTTCCTTGATTTTTGAGTATTGAGCTTTTCTTCTGTCGACGTGAATGGCAACTTTCCATTGAATAGGAAAGCGACTGATTCGTAGACTCGGATGCGTAAAACGTTTTATATGATATGCATGTTTGTTGATTTTATAAAATACTGTATAGCACCAAAAAATGTATCTGAAACTACCAAAAGGCTTATGGAACCTCTTAAATTTTCTAGATATTACGGGTGCTAAAACGGATCTACAAATACTTATTAATTCTACAAATATACAACATGGCTGCTATGAGCACTATTGCAATTGGCTATTTGTAATACTGTGTCTTCATGGTTTGACGCATTCGTGAGTTGAGGTCTCTTGGAGAGGTTTTTAGGTTTTCATAAGTGGGTGGTAAGATTTCTTTTGTCTTTTATTCAGCGATATTTTTCTCTCTTCACGTCCCTAGTGCTATAGTAAACAAAAAATACTAGTAAACATATAATTTAGCAGTAATTATTACTTAAATTAAAGATGCTGTTTGTCTACAAAATTAATATTGAAAACTGCAATAAACATTGATTCTTAAGAAAAGGAATTAACACTCTTACTATTTAAAAATATTATTTTTAATATATTACTAATAAATGAATAAGAAAAAACAATTGGGTGAAATGAAGTAAACTAAAAAATAAATATTTAAATTAAGATTGGAGCACTAAGGGCAACGTAGCAGCTTCCCATAGTGCTATCCCAGGTTCGATTACCGGTCGTAGCAAACACAGAGTTGTAGCTTTCCTTTAAAATCGTCTCAGTTTCTGTAGCTGTGTGACGAAGAAAAGCTCAGGCAGGCTGAGGCTAGAGACGATGTTGGGAAAACCTCAATTTCGCTACATGTCTACCTATCTCCGAAGCGTGTGAATTAAACTAGGCTCTTATGTGGGGTATACCGTTATCTAGCCGGGAAGTTCGGACAGACGACCAAAGATGTCAAGTTTATAAATACGTTAAGACTGGAGGGGAAAATTAATTTCATTCAATACAAATAGCCAAAGTATAATTTAAAAAATTAACTAAAGTAAATATACGAATATAAGAAGAAACCAGACTCATGACAAACTCAGTTCATTGTAAATAATTGCTTGAAAAGTAAATATTACCTCATGGAGAATCCAGCTTCGAACGTTCAGCCCCTGATCTGTGCGTTACAACATTGCAGTTACAGTACGCTCAGCAGTGGGCGAAAGTAACCATTCTAGTATTACTAATCGTTGAGTTAAATTATTCCCCAAAACTAAATTGGCCCGTTAATTTTATCTCGAAAAATTATTTATTTTTCCCTGGAATTTAATTTTAAATATATTTGGAGTTTCTACATTTTTCAACCAGCAATGCTGTGAACTGGAAGCGCCCAAAAGAACGGCGCATCAAACATTCTAATAGAAAGATTCAAAAGCCTCATTTTGTAAAATAAAAACTGTTTAAGAAACATAATTTGGGATCGACGTGTCTCCCAAAGCAACATTAAACCGGTTTAACTAGTTTTGGGCGCATCATTTGAGAGTTATGCGCGATTTTAAAGTATGTTGCAATAATCTGTTTCGTATGTTATAATCTCCAAATTTCTATTTTTTCATCTTAATTCTGTTGGATACAGTACTGAAGTATGATTCCCTATCCAGAATGAGGACACAGGTTTTGGAGGTGATGAGTTCTTATAAATTGCCGAAACCCGTCACCTATTCTTAATGCATTATATTTATGTATTTGGCATTTGGGTCATTTTTGTTCTACTTGCTATCGAAGTTCTCCGGCCCCAGTTTAATTTCCATGAGTGAGGGAAAGAAAGATATATGGCGAGCGTAACGTAGTGCCTTTACCGTATGTAGCAAACACCTGCCTAAGTTTTTACGCTTCACACAGCTACTGAATCTTAGACTATTGGGAGGGTATATTTGTATTCTTGTCCGGGAATCTTACCCAGGATCGTACAATGGATTGCAAGCAAGCTGTCTATGTGCTACCCTTGGAGATGTCTAAATAGCTACTGAGAATATATACACACAAACCCACTCAGGTTCTGAACAACACACCACACTGTAACATGCGATTGGAATATTCCAAAATAACATGTATGATTCCTCTATAGACCATTTCGTTACCTACAGTTTGCATCTCTAAATCTTAAACAATATATGGTTAATGGCTTTTGCTTTATTCAATAGAGAACTGCTTGTGGATTTTTTAAATTTTAAAGAACCCTCTCATATTGTCATTCTTTGGTAGTTCCTGTAAGACTGTAAATCTGGCCAGTGATGAGATCGTAGTCAAAACGTTGTGAAGATTGACATGTTTGAGCATTGTATTGTCATTTTTTTTATAAAAAAATGTCGAAGAGTAAATTGTATAAGTGAACAGTCCGAAATCGTTGAACGGTTTGGATATTGGATTTTCTGTTGCTACCCCACGGTGGTATGCAGTAGATCCAAATAAAATTAAATAATGATTTATAATTATGTAATTTATTGTCAAAAGTGAAGACTTTTTTCTTCTTATCAAACAATATTAAAAAAGGTATTGTAACCAAGAGTTCTATTTGTTTACACACATAATGTTTCCTTCCTCGTAAGTCTCATATCAATGCGTTTCTTGTATTGGTTTTAGTTCTTTGCCTCTCGGTGCACTTAATATTCTGCCCGTTTTTGATGCTTAGTATTGAGATCAACGACAATAATAAGCAATAAATCGTGTTCCTAATTGTCGGAAGTCATTCACTGCGTGTCTTTACGTCAATGAATTGGCGATAAGATAACAGAAGCAGTTACAGTTGTTTACATGTAGAGAGTAATTGCAGTAATTTTCCTTGCTGCGTTGTACCAGACCATTGACGTTTTTATTCTGAGTCGGTAATTATTTATGGGATTAAGTATGTTATAATTAGCAAATTTATGGAACGTCTTCGTAAAATGTGTTTTATTAATTGGTATTTTTTATAAGATTCAATAATAAAATGAAAATTTAATAGTTTTTAGGTAGAATTGAAATATATTTTACATAATAAAAATCAGCTGATATTTTATCAATGAAAGAAAAGCATTCGGAGAAGTTCCTCCGCAGCTTCTATTGTAGTGGTATCGGTTAAAAACATTTTAACATAAACATCCTAATGAAACATAATATTTCTTTTAAGTTTCTTAGAACCTTTCATAATTCCCCATAATAAATATAACTGTATTAAAATAATTCCATGTCTATTAACAAGTTACCTACCTACAACATTGTTTGTACTGATCGGATGTAAGCTTGTATAAAATGGTTTTTAAGCAATTTGGAAAACATTTGTTTTTTCTTATTGTTATCTCTGTAAAATTGAATCAAGTTTACTGTTCATATTAATATTTCCTTATTTCTATTCATCTGTGGGTATAGTTTGGGAATGCACGTTCCTCGAAATGAAGCTAAGAACAAATTTTATGGACACAGTCTTTAATGGTTCGATTCTTGAGATGGATGTGCTTTGTATAAACAGTAAACTGTGACTTTAAAATTGAATTTTCATTTTTTTCATAAATTTTGAATATTTCTGTGGTATGCTTTTTTATGTTAATTTGTATTCATATTACATTATAGTTTGTTTGGAGACTAATATAAAAATACCCTTGCATTTGTAGCTTTTTATTGATATATTTTAAGAAAATTCTTTTGATCATTGATATAAGTTGTATAGGTAAGACGCTCAAATTTAAGAAACGTAGTAGTAATAAAATATAAAGTCATTAAAAACATGAAACTCAGTTTAACTGAAATGGGAATTGCTTTAATAGGTCTTCCAGCATATGCCATTCTATTCATAGTATATCATGAGTGTTTTGGAGTTTTTGTTTTACTGCACAAGTAATCTTCAGATATCATTTTTGCCAACACATCACTTTTAGACAAGCAGTTTTATACGCGAAATTGATATATGTAATACCAAAAAGTAATGAAATGTATATAGATGCTTAATTCTAGTGAAGATTACATAAAATAGGAATCAACGGTTTTTCCAAACACACGGTTTTGAAGTAAATTATCGCATTTTGTCTAATGAATCGTAAATGTGTGACCCAGTAGTTTTGTTGTAGATGTGTTGGTAAAGAACTAAAAACTTATCGAATATCAGCGAGACAATTTGTTATATCGTCAATCTTTGAAATGGTTCAAAAGACAACGCAGAGAATAATTACTAGAAGTTACGTGAATGTTTAATAGCCACCAGAGGTACACGTTCAAAAACATTTGCAGGGTACCCTTCCTAGGAGAGTTATTACTGTTTCTTGTATGTCCTTGGTAGTTTTAAGAATTTAAAGCAGTAATTAGTGATATACACTGCCTACTATTGCAGGAATTATTATGGTAATAATGCCTGTTCAAAACAGATCTGCTGAACAAATCTTTTATCATTAATATTGACTTTCTCTACATTTCAATGATTTCATTCGGTTTCATTACTTTTCAATCAAATCAATTCTAAATTAATATTATACTCGTTAAAATGAATGAATCATACTCATGAGAAATTGAACACCGTTTTTTCACCAACGGTGTATGCTCTTTGAACCATGCCATGTTCATTTTCTTTGTCGCTATTATTCGTGACATGTATAGAACTTTTTATGTTCTTTGATTCGCTCCAGAAGACTTAAGAGTTCTTACAGAACATTTCATATTTTTAAATGTATTGTTTCTAAAAATCTCTTTATATGTAACATAATCATTAGTGTAAATGTTAATATTTCAATGATCTATTTGTTAAAAAATAGGTTACATCTTTGATGATCCTCTTTTAGTTGTTACATTTCAGAAAACGATACATAACGCCCATTAAGTGGACCTGGATATCCAGAAATCAGTTTGCAAAATGTATAGGGAGTGTTTTTGTTCATCGTTTGCCACATCTACGACTTTCAACATTATAACATTTTTCATTTTCTCTTCCAGAAATATTTTTAGATCTTTTGTAGTATATTTAGCGCCGCGTTTGTTCCAATAAAGCTGAAATATGTTCTGCGAAAGCCTGTGCTATCGAAATCAAAACCCATAATACGTGCAGTGTTCTCGTTTTCTAAAAAGAACTTTCACATATCCTGTAATGGTGACTTCGTGTCTATCAGTGCACTAAAACTCATGTCAGGGAATTAAAAACTATATCGTAGTATGGATTATGAAAATGCGAGGAATACTCAATTTCTTCAAGTATTAAAATAAAATTATATTGTGGAGAAACCACAACGTAATGATTGTCTAATTACACAATTTTTCAGTTTGTTGTATCTTTAGGGCTCATAGATAGCCAAATCCATTAAACATCTGATTGAATAAATCTATTAAAACGTGATACGTTTGACGTTTTGGAATATAGAAATCGATAAATATCTTACTCAATAAACATACCTACGTATTTGTTGCAATCTGCAAACAGAGAATATGGAGCTTACTTTCATTTTACATCCTTGCATTTGAATCTAGTAATTCCACATTGTACGAAGTATTAAGAACAGGTTATGCCCATCTCTAACTCAACTGGCCTAATATGGAGTCATGTCAAATCGTCTTTCATCTCATTTCTTCAGTACCAAAATGGCGCCAAACAGCAATTAGCAGAACTTTTCGTGTTGGGAGAACGAAGTGGTTTCTACTTTCTGTCGAATGTACAGGAGAGTTATTTTCTAAATATTGCCTTCCCGTTTTACTTTTCTCTTTCAGGAATTCTGACGGGAATGTTATGCACAATTTATGTGGCTATACTCAGGCAAATGCGAGTCTCGGTATAACTTTCTCTATTTTCAAAATTTTATAACTTTACTATATTGTGTTTTTGAATTTATTGTTTTGAAACGAAGGGAGGGTGATTATGAGAATAGGGGGCAAGTGATTTTGTAATTAGAGTGGGTGAAAATGATATTTGAAAATCAGGATCTAATGCGCTAAGGGTACAGTGCATTTTGACTGAGATTGAATATGGGAGTGTTTGAACATCATGAAAGGAGATAATAAAATGTTTGAGAACCTTATCAGATAACTTCAGATAGGAGTGGTAACTGAAGTTCTAGGTGGATTTGTGAATAGGGAATAAACCAGTGGGCTCTCAATGTTCTCCTTAGATATTGGTTTTGATTGGTCTGTAAAACGGATAGGTTCGTCTGTGCTATGTTGCGTCATATTGGACACACGCATGTCATTGTGAGTCTTGTTATCATTTTTTTGGTTTATTATAGTCGCATCAAAAACGGTGGTCATTAGCGACTACTTTAAGTACAACTTAATAATATTAATATGATAACTTTACAATATAGTACAGTATATATAAATATGTGGAGACAGACATCATTTGTATTTTTTTACACTTTTAGTTCCCAGTACTCATACTAGTATACCTTTTACAATTAGATTTCTTTGAAAATATTGCAGTCTTAACAGAATTTTAATATTCGTTTTAGTGTTCGTTGGATGATAGCATCAAGTCAGGGTCTTGCTCTGCCTATAGGTATGTGTGTCGGCTGTACTGAAAAATAGGACATAGAGTTAAACTATGTTGAAAGTTACGAAGGGTATCACAGTGCTGGCATGTGGGTGGGCGGATTTCCAGTTAACTAGCGTTGGTGACTGAACTTGCAATGACTACTTCTTATTCTTGTTATTGTTATCTGAACTTTTTTTCAGAATTTTTGTTAGTTTTCAGAGAGTAAAAATGATTAACTTGTTTGTGTAGAGGGCTAGATTTCATAGTTTTCCAGAGCTTGCTTCACTTTTCATCCATTATTTTTTTGATGTGTGTTCAGAAATCCTTGCAGGTGTGTAATGTTGTTAAAATACTTTGTGTTTCAGGGCTTTCATTTCCCTCTTCAAGGCTCATTGTGTTCAGGAAATGTTTTATAATCTGTTATCCAGGCAATTATGAGAATCCTTTTAGAATGTATAATGTCATAATATATTTCATAATTACTATTTATCATTGGTAGACCTGGATAATTATTGTGAATATTGTTTATTCCTTCAAGAGACGTAGAGACTACGACAAAATTGTTATTTCTGTTTTTTATGACATTTTGAATGCTTTCATTATAGAACATAGTTCAGCTGTAGTAGTACTGGAGTAGGGATGCAGTCTGTTTCTAATTTTAACATCTTTGGTAATTGTAGTTGCATATTTTCCAGCTCTATTATTGATAATTTTAGTCTAGATTTTGTAGGAATCTTTGTATTTATTTTCTATTTCATTAAATCTTATTTTCCTATCATTTTAGCCATTTTGTTTATTTGGGGATTTTCAGGAGATATATCTGCTACACTGTTAGGGATTGTCCATGTTGCTATACTACTATTTCTTTTTTCTATTGATATATGTTCCTGAAGGTTTAGCTGTCTCAGTAGATTTTTAACTTTCGTATAGACTGTAGAAAAGCATTTCTGTACTTTGTAATAATTGTAAAGTTTTGGGTATATATCATGGAATATTATAGGATTATTTGATTCTTCTCTTTTTATTGCATAATTAAGGGTTAGCATTTGTCTACAATGAGCTAGAGGTGGTTCTTTAGCTTCTATTAAGATGGTGCCAATTGGGCTGGTATGAAAGCAGCCGGTACTTATTCGTAGACCTTTATTGTGTATAACATCAAGTTTTCTAAGATCTTTTTTACTAGCTGAATCATATAATTTGGATCCATAGTCGATCTTGGATCCTGCAATTGCTTTGTATGTTTATCTGCCCCCCAGCTATTATGAGAAATGCACTTGTGACTAGTATCTTAGTGTTTGATCTCATCAGTAGCTTTTAGTCATTGTCATTTAGTGGTCTGTGATACATTGTATTAATAACCAATTTAGCCATAGTTGTGATTTTAATAGCAAAATGTTCTTAAAGAATTAAAGGCGGTTCCACGGTTTATAAAGAACTTAATTAGAAAATCATATTCAAATATACTTCAATATTTTAATTTCCACATTGCTAATTTGCTTATCATTCCTAGATTAAAAACATAACTATTAAACGTTAGATCATTTTAATTAAAATTTTCGCATTGTTTTTTACAAATAAACATGATTTTGTTGTGTATATAAATCAGTATGATTTACGCATTTTTTATAGAGGCCTACGTTGCGTAAACCTAAAAAGGGTTTTCGTTTCAAGAACAAGAAACCATACAACAAAACTTGCCGTGATTGTTAGAATGGGAGAGAGGGGTTGTACCAATGTTCTTGAATTGTTTTCTACCGTAAATCATGCAGTCTTCAGGCCATGCAATATTTTTTTTGTAAGTACTAGAAATTATTTAGTACTAGAAAGTTACTAGTAAGTACTGGGGCCTTGTCAGGGCATTAGAAGCAGGCCAATGATATCTCATTACGGAAAGATGGAAATTCTTGTATTTTGAAGTATTCTAGTTTAGAGAGATGAATTCGACAGAAAAAAATTAGTGGTTAGTCTTATTAATAAAGTTGTATTATTTTCCAATATTATTGTCCAAATTGTTCACTTGTTCAAATATGTTTCGGATATATAACGATCCAAAGTTTACTAATTGAATTTTTGAGAAAAAATCACTATACGCAGAAAGTGATATACGGCAAAATAGTGATAGAATGTGTTCATTATTATCCACGCTTAGGTTTACTAGGCAGGAATCTTATGCCCGTACCATGCGAGACATTCGTGATCGTGGCACTAAAATAAAATCTAACTATTGCGGTGAATCTCAGAATAAAGATGCAAAATTGTCGCGACATATTTCACAATTACTCAAAAAATATTAGCATTTTGAAAATGCATAAAAAGAGATGTGTAGATTTAATATTAAGTAATAAACTGCATTAAAACAAATCTCTCAGTATTCAGGACGTAAGCAAAATTTGAATAAAAATAGATTTTTGTAATTTTCAAAATTTCAAATGTTGCAATGAATATTGGACTCATGGCATATTCTTAAACAATGTTTGCTGTATTTAAGCACAAACATTAAGGAAAACTTTGAACCGTTTTTGTGGAATTCTGGTTACGTTTTAAAATGTCGTGGTTTTACTAAAAATTATGTGAAAACTAAACAGATTTCCAAAAACTGTTTCTAAAATTATATAAAAATAAAATGTTATGCCTTAAAACTGAAGATATTCCTACCACGGAAGTAGAGAACTTCGGAGCCGAAACTTACATATTGTAATTTGGCACGCCGTGCAGACCTTCAACATTGGTCGAAGAATTTATTTATCATGCTAGATTATAGTGCGAATATTTTTCTCAGCAGATTATCACTGATAGCGCAATGGATTTTTTTATTATTTACGTATTATAATATGGAGATTTGAAGGGATGTTTCCTAATTTCCTAAGGCATACTTCCTAATTTCACATTGGTATGTGTTGATAATTTTTTTTCTATTAGAAAGTGTTTAAAATAAATATACAGGTAGTGAGCAAACAATACTAGTGTTTAAAAAACTCTACATCCTTGCCATCGCAGCGAAGATACTGCTCACGTTTAACAGAATATTCATTAAAACATCACGAAGCTCAAACTTGTCATATCAATACGTTCGTCGTCGGACATTAGGTGATTCTAATGATCAACAAGGTATCTTAGTAGTGAGAAGACACGAAAGATAATAAAGAAAACAATACACATAATAATTTTTTACTGTGTACGAGACGCTTCATTATGCCTTATATTAAACGCATAATATTTTTTCTCAGAGAAACACCCCTTGTTGCTGTATTTTTTGCTTTGTTTTTTGCGTATAATTATCCTAGGAAGAATTTTAAAGGACACAAAAAGGCAGAACCAAAATTGAAAAATTTGGTGGTCATCATTTTTCTGTGCATCTTAGGTTTAATATTGCGACGAATAAGATGATGGAAAATTTCTTGACACGTTTATTTTGTATCACCAAATTATGCGTTGACTGTTTGATGCATTGTCTGCCCAATAAAAATACCGAGGTAAAGAGTTTAAAAGTAGTTGGAATGAATTTGTGAATGAATCACTCCCCTATGCAAGAGTGACCAGAGCATCTTAAATATTATGGCTGATGAGTAAGAGACTTCAAAACTTAAATTGCATAATTAATACGTACTCTTTAGTATTAGTATGTATTGAACAATATTAGAAGAATAATATTTAGTAAAATCCTTCCAATTTTTTCCCTCCCAAATGTCATGTACAGTTGGTACCATTTTTAACATTAAATAAATGAAAAACAAGATGGACACACAAAATCAAGATTTGTTCTCGATATAAGAAAGAATGTGGTAGATAATATAATAATACTTTTTAGATTATTTGCAAAATATTAGAAAAATATTTTTTTCTGTAAAAACGATTTTAACACGTAATGTGTCAAAACTAAATTATTAGATTATTTCATTGCTGTTAGGAAAGGGTCATAAATAATTTTATAAGAGAAAAACTGTTTAAATAAATGGAGAGTAATTGATGTGATTACTGGGGAATGTCTGAAAGAAGTTTGAAACAAATTAAATATAAAGATAGTAACGTATGAAAATAATGCTGTAAGACAATGACACTATGATCACGATAGGATTGTGTGATAAAATATGTGTTAGTATGTTTTGAAGTTAACTATTACTAGTCATCTGCAGTAACAAAAATCTGCTGTGGTGTGTGTTGAAAATAGCGTCCTGGAGCAGCAAATATTGGCTTTTCTAAAACGGCACACGTGGATACTGAAACTTCTTTCAACCTCGTCACATGACGTCGGCGGTGTCGTAGGTAGTTACGCACTGAGTACGAACATTCAGTCGGTGCATTCAGTCTGAGAGTAAGCGGAATATCACAATAGAATTTGCAATTTTTTTCATTCAAAATCGAAACATGTTTTTTGGATTTTCCCCCTAAGTTTCTGGGTATCTAACAAAACTATTGGAACCTCTCACATAGCCACAGAATGCTTTGTCTTCTGATAATTAATGCGTGTATTTGTTATATAGACTCTTTGTGGCTGAGTGTATGTATTTTGAAGCAACATATAGTCAAATAAGAAAGCTTTTGGGTATCCGGGTAACCCAACTTTCACGTGAAGAGTACGATTTCATGTAGTCAAATAAGTTTCAGCTCTTAATGTGATTGGCTCTCAGCACAAAGAATAGATTGTAATACGTAATATAACGCATCAACTCTAAGGTGTAGACTAAGGCAAGATGTTTTATCACAATGTAATGAAACCAATGTTTAATGAGCTTAATAAAGTACATTCTTCTATTGAGTAAATTGGATTGAAGCCAAGATGCAATGGATTACATCATAAATCGTCCTTCCTTCGTTAAATCGATTCTCTGTTTGTAGTAATTATGAAATGAACTCCTTCCCCAGAAATATTGTCTGGGCAGAATTTTTTTATTCTAAAAGAATTTTTTTGTTAATGAACTATATATCCAGGCGCTTTAGGATATCTGGAGACATCTCTAAACTTGAAGACCACAGAATCACATATGAAATTTTTTTTAGTGTTCAATAACTGTTCGATTACAAAGTCATGAGAAAACTTTATCCTACATAGAAAATAAAGCTTCGAAGATATTCCATGATATGCGGAATGACTTCTAGTTAACTATAACGCACATTATATGTAGTGCAGTATCTGACAAATAACTATAATGCAATGGGCTGCAGAATGTCACTCTAGTTCTTCACTCGCGTCTGGATGTTTTCAAACTGCCCACGGCTGCATTCTCAGAGGAACAGCATTCAATGCTCAACGTGACCGGTTTTAAAAGAGACCAGACGACATTGTAGTGATCGAATGCATGTCTACTGCATTTGGGGATGCATCAAAGATTCTCAGGTATCCTACAAGAGGAAAAGAAAGAAAACGTTTTATTCACTTGGCGTGTTTTCATATAATGTAAAATTTTTTCTCCTTTCACAATTCTTCAACATATTTATATTTCTGCCATTATGTGAAAATATATATTGTAAATGCTCTTAAATTGTGCAAAGTGAAGGAATTTTATTAAAAAGGAAAAATATTAAAAATATTTTCAAAACATGATTTCTTATATACTTGTTTAGTCAAAAAACAGTAAAAACTGTTTGTGACGTATTTGGGAGAAGATCATCTGCGCACGTTTCCTTGAATTCCAAAATCCCTTCCTGTCATTTTAACTATAAATAGTTGAAGGACGAGTTAAAGTTAAAAGTTAATAAATAAAAATAAAATATAAAAAAGCGCGAGATTAGCAACATTCAAAAAACTAGGCATTTTTCCCCGAGTTATATATTGCTGCATTGATTATAAAATAATCGAACTGCGTATCTCTCGAGAGAACTTAAGTTTAATAGTATAATAAATTAGAACGAGTAAAAAAATTAATTTAAAGTGTTATACCTTGTAATGTTTTGTATTTGTTAATGCCAAGTGCAATAAATTTAAAGGATTTTTGTGTCAGTAATAAAGAAAAATTCTACTGATTGTCAAAAGATTGATTGCAGAAGAAATAAATTCCTTTATAAGTAACAAAACCAAATCTAATTACGAACTCTCTATGAAACATTGCCCGTGAAAAACACAATGTTGGTGTGTTTTATGCGTAGAATCGTGGTACATTGAATGATCTGTGATTTCGTCTCCTGGAGAAGTGGCTTGTTTCTCTGAGTAAATTCTTCAATTCACCTCATCCCTTTTGCATTAATATGCTTCAGAATATTGATACTAATTAAGTACGTTTTTCATTTGTCTGACAACGTAGCTTGCGGTTGTTTGGGACGTCATCGCATTCTCCGCGAAATGGAATGTCGATGGCGCACGCGCTGGCGATCACTCTGCAAACCGGTTGTAGCAGTTGAATCGCCGCTGTTGCGAAGGGCAACGGGGTTGTCTGTTGCATTCATTCCATTCTAGCGAACCGTTTAGGCGAATCGGCGAGTGTATTCCCTAATGTTACGGATTGTATGTTTCTGGTTTACGTCCATACGCACTGCGTTAAGATGTCCCTTCTCTCAGCACCGCGCACATTTAGAATGATGCTTCGGATTGCGATGACGTGTTAACGAGAGTTACCCAACTGATGAAGTTTGCCGGTTGCAATTGATACATCTCTAATTAATTTATGGCGGCCTGCGTCTTTAATATTCGCAGAACGTATCTTGCACTTTTAACGAATTTGATAAATTATTGTTTGAACTAAACGGTAATTAGTATCAATAATAAAACTATCATGATGTTTTTATCAGTCCAGGCTGGAGTCTTGTGTGGATCATCATCTAATGAACATAGTAAATATTCTGTTCAACAAGTAACGTAATTTATTCTATGACAAAAAATGCATACTAGATGTAAACAACGAAAGACAAAAATCACCTTATGTTTACTTGTTTACTGAAGTTTCTATTCGCTGATTTGTAATCCTCTTCAGAACATAGTTTTGAATGGTCTGAATATGATTCAAATGATCTCTCCAAATTATTTAGATGAACGTAGTTTTTAATAAAATGTCTGTGTGGGTGTAACAAATAAACATAAATCAACAA
The DNA here is from genome assembly GCA_017312745.1 of Gryllus bimaculatus. NCBI lineage: Eukaryota > Metazoa > Arthropoda > Insecta > Orthoptera > Gryllidae > Gryllus > Gryllus bimaculatus. Next base: position 238,265 of record BOPP01000239.1, on the reverse strand, counting down.
AAAAGTAAAAAACTCATCTTGTGGACACAACACATTGTGGACGCAACAATAAAACTAAATCAAGAAAAGTGCAAAAAGTAAAAGAAAAACAATATGACATGTTATAATAAATTAACCTTTTCATATTTTGTGCATCCATCTGATAGTATCCAGTGGAAACCTTGATTCTTTTCAGTTGAACGCTTATTCATATTCATGATGTTGTATGTTTCATAAAATTCCAATATTTGCTTCAATTACTTCTCTGCTGGACCGCCTTTTGCAAATATTCTTGAGTTAGTTAAATTGCTTTTTAGGCAGTGCCAACTTATTTGGTAGTTTGTGTCTATGATAAATGAATTTTAAAAACTTGTATTTGTTTATGAGATAATCTTCAAATTCGTACTGATAATTAGGTCTTAAAATTTCATATGATAACATTATCTACACAGTATTGTGTATTATAAAAGAACAAATCTCTCAATCATAAAAATATACTCTGAAATACTTATATTTAAAAACCATTAAAATGTGTCTGTACAGAGGCCTAGCATTTGGTCGCACCTGGAGTAAAAACAGAGCTAGTGGTCTTACACACCGCAAAAAAGGCAAAGGACGGAAATAGGAATATGAAAATGCACAAAATAATATAACTCAATGTGCCTAAATATATACGTAAATGCTAGTTTGCTAGAAGAATAACTTGTAGATAATCTTGATACGTAAATCTTACATTTCTTTCAAGTAGTATTATCCATATACTTAGTTTGTTGCAAAATTTAGTGTTTTACAGAACGTTTAAATGAATAGTAAATTCTTGAAAAACCAAATATGACACCTATTATTCTGGGAAACAACACATTTGTAATACAAAAAAGAAAATGCTGCAAAGATAGATTGCATGCTATATTTTTATTGTTAAAAGAACGGACGATTTTTAAGCGTTAAGAAGCATTCTGTTACTGCAGTGACCATGACACTATTTGCTATGTATTTCAAATCGAAATGAAAATGCAAATAGGTAGCGATTGTGAGTTTGTAGCTGTCAAACAAACTTGCTCTGCGTTTTAGAGATCTAAATCTTCATTCCCACGTGAGTAATGGGTCAAATAGTTTTGAATTTTCGTTTACCGGGTAAAATTAAATGTGTGTTCTCTAATAAGGATATTTGACCAGATAGAAGGCATTTGAATGCATCGTTTTTACCTTACATTTCTGTATTTTATGAAATAATCGTTCAAACTTTAGATACTAGAATACAAATGACTTAGTCTTACACTAGAGATAGTACTGATAGTTTTGTACGTTCCGGAACATATATTATAATACATAATTTATGCATTACAGTCTTACAAATTGAAACTTCTTATTTCTCTCAAATTTTAGGACCAGGTACGATAGCTCAGCGTTAAATTCGTTGCGTGTGGTGCATCCTTAATGAAAATGCCCAAGAGTTCGAATTCAGATGGTGGTGGTTTCTCGAGTAGCTTCATAGATTGGACGAATTCAGACACTGTTTTTTGGACAGTTCTAGCGACGAACTGCTGTTATGAAGTTTCCTATAATTTCTCCGTTCAATGCTAGATGAATGCTGTGAAACCATGAAGAGGGTCACGGTTCGCTTCTGATCTTCCTCATCCAGATACTCATTGCACTTACATATTCTTTTCTTCACTTTGCACTTGTCACGCTACTTGCATTTATACCTATATTAAATTGAAATAACAATTTGGAGCTATTGAAATATCTGTGATATGGAGTTCACGTACTTTTTCCTTCATACTTCTATTCTCTTTGTAATGTATTATTAAGAACTACTGGAGATTAGTATTTGAAAGTAAAGGGGTAAAGTACTCAAAAATAAATCTTATCCGAGATTGATATTTTATCAAACTTTATTTCAGTATCCATCGCCATATCTTATCGACTTCTAATACTGATTGATGTTTACGGGCACGTTCAGTGCTATGTCCTCCAGGCACCTCCCGGGGAGGGGCACTCCAGACGGAACATGCTTTAAGATTCTTAAGACCCGACATGTGTGGTAGTGTGGTGCATGTAAGTGTGCGTGTAAGAGAAGCGGAGGGGACTAAAATTAGAAGTTCGCGCGTGATCCGTAGCCAGTTTGTAGGGGACTGCTCGGGCATTTGCTTCGTATTGATCAGAGAAACCAAGAAAAACAACCAATCAGTGCATCTGACCAAAGACCAACCAATCAGTGCATCTGGTCAGTGCTACCGACCAGATGCGGTCGGTAGAATTTTACGAAATGCGGCTGAAATTGATCTAGCTAGAGTCGAAACTTTCGCCATCGACGGGCCTCGAACCTTGAATCCGGTTAAATTCTCTGCAGAAATTGCAGCAATGAGTGTTTTGAGCCGGTTTATCCATTTCAGATACTTTCTTGACTTCGCTTGAATCGCCGTGGAGATGGGCCCTTTTTTGTTTCTGAGAGCGATAATAACTTTTCTTTGACCAGAGTGCCTCACTCATTTTTTCTTACTTTTATTGGCGTAACTGATATAAGGACTGCTTATAAAGCATTGTATCGAAATAATTCAGTGCATCTCGTAGAGATTTGACATCAAAAGCATCATATTCTATTACTACAAATACAGTGGCTTATCCTCATTGGCTTTTACATTGTCTAATAATTACTTATGATGTTCATTCGAATTAATGTTTGTTTTTTCCTTCTGCGTGAATTGCTCAAAAGTTTTGATGTATTTTTTATCTTAATAATTTTTATGCGTAATGACATTTAGACATGGTATTCTAATTCTGCACTTTTAACACTGTAAGTAATTGTTTTTTACAATTGAGTAATGGAAAGTGCTGTGGATTTAAGGGATTAGGCGTATGATAATTAGAAATTGAATATCACGTGTGGAACTACTTGAAATTCGAAGAAGTATAGTTAAATTAAAGTTTGGGTTTATTCACAAATACAATTGACTAAGAAACTACCGTTATTTGGGATCTTTGAGACCATTTTTAATTTTTTTTGTTCTTCTTCTATCGATTGCCTATATTTTCTAAACCTTCCCTTGACAAACTCATTGGAAAAAAAAAGCTCCTAAAAATCACAGAGATTATTATTAATTATAATCGTTCTAAAATAATTATTTTCATTTATTAGAAATAAATGCGGCAATGGAATATCAAAAGTATAGTCAGTTTTACTTCCTCTAATGTTTATATTTGAAAATGTGCTCCTTTATTTTGCCATTGTTGACTAGGTTCGACTGAAAAATTTTTAAAAAAATGTGTGCACTAATTTCCAAACTATTCTACATTTGTGATTAACGTTTTCTCCACTAATCTATTTATTTTTTGATTTCCTTATGTAAACTTCAAAGTTACTCATATTATCTTACCATCTCGTTTAAGATTAAGAGCATAAATGTAGGTATACTTAACTAATCTAATTTGAATGGTGGGTTTCTAATGTAAAGAACAATTCAAACGGGTAACATGCATCGGGTATAAAATCACTTTGTTGTATTTTTAATTTTATAGTTTAATAATTTAATGTTATAAATTGTGATTTATACTATTCAAACATATATTATTTAGCACAGATGCACGTCTGGTTGGACTTCGTGTCGGGCTTGTTCTCACTTCGGCTACGGCAGTTACTGCACAATCACCACCAGTAGAGACACCTAGTGAGGAATTGTCGAACTGCGGCATGAGAAATAACCAATGCAAATCTATACAAAACCAGTTTATTATGTAAGATGATTAATGAATTAAAGGCTTATGATATATTACGTTACATGTGGTCCCATATTGTAAAAAAAAAATTTGTGATTCAATATAGTATTTGAGTTGAAAAAAAATTCTTTGTACAGAATCGTTAGACGCAATACTCGCATTTTACTTGTTGTTTTTCTCAGAGTTATTTCCTCCACTGTTTTTTTACACAGTTGTGAAGCTTCTCTTAAGCCACCTTAAGCCATCGAAGAAGATAATTCATTGAAATGTTTTGGTGTATTGCAATATTTCTTACATTTTGCCAGCAAGACCAAGTATCTTTTCGTATCTAGTTACGAGAACCTTGACATTAAAAAGGATTGCAGGGTGTTATAGTTAATCTGATCTCACTAGTCCTGTTCGGCAACCATATCCGAATACTGCATTTAAAGTATAAAGGTGCTTGGATGTACACTACATTTTTTACGGATCAAACAATATATTTCAATTAAAAACATTCATCTGAATTAAAAAGAAATCATAATTCAGTGTTTAAAACTTCGCCAATAAATAAGTAACCCGTCATTGTATTATTTTGTGAATTGAAATATTTTATTTTAAATTGTAGTAATATCTTTAGGAAACTCCTGAAAAAGCTGGTAATAGATCCTATTCACTGTGTTGAAAAATAATACGTTAAGAAAGCCCATTTACTCTCCGAGCAGAGCCTGTTTATCGTTCCGCTCATAATACAGATCTCAAAAACCAGCAATAGTGTATGCATAAGCAGCCACTCCGACTTCGTATATTAAACATGAGAAACATAAAATAAAGTAGAGATGAACAATGGACTTGGAAAAGGATCTTCGTTTTAGCTCATTCCGTTTCGTTGCCGGAGATTAACTGCTCTGCTGCAGCTTTCGGACGATCTCACCTCGGCATCTCGACGGAAGCTTTATTTCAAAATATCGGAAAATTCCGGGAAGAGGCACAGAGCGAGGGCGGACGGCGTCCGAGGCGCGAGGCGGCGCGCCGACCCGAGCTCAGGCCTGCCGCCTCCCCTCCCCCCCCACCCGCCCGTCCGCGTTCTCCGTACCATACGCTCATCCCATACATCCGCCCGCCCCGCCCCCCCGCCCCGCCGCACGCCGAGCACCCAGCGACGCAGGGCCAGGAACGCGAGCCGGCCGCCCGCCGGTTCCTTGCGTAGCCTTTATTTATGCGTAATTGTATTTTGCTTTCGTCATCGTTTAATGCAGCGGAGCGTTTCGCCTAGCTCACTACTTTTAATACATTCCTCGGAGGTATTTTATGATAAGCTTGATGCAAGGGAATATTCTCATTTCATAAGAAATTCGATAAACATGGCATGCTTGATAAAACTTGCATTTATGATTCCCGCCTATCGAGGGCGG
>BOPP01000239.1:214388-231558 GCA_017312745.1 Gryllus bimaculatus | reverse complement strand
GCTACAGGCGCCAGCGTGCGCGCGCGGGCGGGCTGCCGTGATGGCAGCGGGGGCGGGGGCAGAGGCCGACTGCTGTCCGCCGCGCCGAGGCCCTCGCAAGCGCCGCTGCACCCGCCACCCACGTCCTCTCGCAACCCTGCGCTCTTCTGGTTGCCGGAGAGTGCCCTCATGTCGTTTGCTAAAGCGAGAAACGGTAGTGAGCGTCCAGAAATATAAAATTTCCCTTATGTCCTTGCCTACTACACCTTGTCGTTCAATTGCAGCTGGAACCACAATTAAAACATGAATGGTGTCATTTCTTTTTTTTTTCAAACTGCTGAAGCAACCTGTCATTCACTTACAAAGGACATTATAGAAATTAAAAATTAAAATGTAAAAGTATCGAATGGATTGGTGGTGGGGGGTCTTAAAAATGAATGTAGTATCTTCAGCGAAACAGAAAATAATTTGTGCATGTATAAATCAGACTATAAAGAGATGATCATAAAAAATCATGGTAAATCATTTTGGGGAAACATTGAAAAATATTTATGGTCACGCTGGCTGGAAAACTATTCTTCGTCTATATTGTCCTCCCAGGCGTAGGTCTCGGACTCGCGCCCTAGTACTGGAACTCTAATGTAAATCTGTGTCTTGGAGCCCTGCCTAAATAAATGGATGTTTTCTTCGTGTGTAATGTACATGGCGTGACTGACATTTCATACTACAATGTGAACCATCGTCCTGTTTATATTATTCATATCTTTTCATCATTATCTCCTCATGATTATCCCTTCTATTATGAAGGCAATATTAAGTTATCTGTACATGCCTAGGAATGTTGAGGGTATCAAGACATAAAAGATAAGAAAAATAAACGAATTAATACTTCGACTCTCTCCCGATAGGTGACAGCGAGCAGTTGAAACAAGTGCGCACGCAACCAACGGTAGCTGTGAGAGCCACACAGCCAAATAGACCTACGATATATTTTTTTTCTTTTTTCGTGTTACTTCTGACTGAAGGCGCAGAACAACACTATACATAATCTTAGATATCCTCCCTCTGCTGATTTGACCCCACAAATGTGTCCATAGTTACTTAAAAAATATGAAAATTGAATATTGTAGTTCTATTTTAAAAATATCAATGCCCAATGAAGATGGATTATTTGCGACTGATTAGTTTATTAACCGCTTTCTCATGTTTATCAAACAATTGATGAACAATTGTTTGATTGGATATATTAATATAATAAACTTTTGACTGGAAATCACAAGGTTTTTTGAAAAGTAAATCGACTGAAGAACCTAATGCATGCGTTACCCATGTCATACATTGTCGTCTAAATGCGAATAACCAAATGACTGGTCTATTTAATGACTTCAAATAAGCTTCTGATTTAGTACATTGTTACATTTTTTATAAAAAGAACTAGAAATTGCATGGGGATTAGTTTTGAAGTGTCGGAATGTTTTTAAGTAACCTTAAGATTCTTGAGGCAGATCTCCTTTCGCGATAGTTTACTTAGCGATTCTGTTTTAAATTTTTGTGAAGGTTTTATTAGAGAGGAAATAATGGAGACAGTTCATTCACATTGAAGATAATATTAATATTTTTTATTCGCATGAAGGTTGTAGGAGTATTGTCGATTGTTACTTTGTGGGAGTATATAAATTAATGCACTTTAAAAATAAGATGTCATGAACATATAATTTAAATAAATATAATGAAAACAAAATATGTTAACTTTGATTTATTATATGTTAATTTTACTTTACGCAATCTATTTGTATATAAACATCTATTTGTATAATAATTATTGAGAATGTGCTATAAAGAAGTAGAAACAAAGCCACAGAGAACTTGATAATGTTTAAACTTCTGTACAAAGAGAATTTACAATCTATTTTACATTAAAATAATTAGTAAATATGTTAACATTGACAGTTAATAATGACAATGTGTGGGTGAAAGTATCCCACTGGTACATTTTAGTCTTCTTGCGTCTAGAACAGAAAAAGTCAATTTAGTAGTTTTGGTTAGGAGTCAAATTCCAAAACAGAATTTTTTAAACTCCAAAAATGATTAAAAGTATCATTCAGGAAATCAATGAATCACATAGACCTCAAATTGTCAGTTCCATAGGACCAAATTAATCAGTTGCCACTGACAATCATATCATATTACTATTTCCGAAATTAAAATATTGGTTATAAACAAAAAATAAGTGTTAATTTTCTTACCAAAATAACCTGTTTTTTTGCTAATGTACAAGATGCTTAGGTCTTAGTAGTGGTTATTCTGGCATTCATTTAATTTAAATTTAAATTGAATGCATGTGTCTTTTATACAGATGATACAAGTGTAGGAATGAAGTATGCAGACGCCATGGAAAACATAACTTTTGACATATAAGGACTTCTTTCATATCTCGTAGCATAATAATTTTAATTTTATGATAATACTGACCACCAACTGAACACTTGTCAGTTACTTCAAAAAATTTGGAGTGTCAATTCTAAAGAGAATGTATGTAATTTTATGGATGGAAATATAGCTTTTTTCTTCTTTTTTCAATTAGCTCCCTTCATCATGCAAAATAATGAAGGTATGTAATATATTAATAGGATATTTTTGAAACATCCATGTGAAAGTAAGTTCAATTACAGGGAACTCAAAATATGTATTCTTGACTATCAATAGAACTGTAACTTGAGCTAAGTGGGTTTAAATTTACTTTCAAGTTTTTATTGTTTTGACATAAATTTGGTATTTTTTTAAACAGATATAATTTGGTAAAATTGTGATTGTCACTATCATATTAATAATAAAACATAAATATCGTTTCTATTTTTACTATCCCGTATACATACGTATATAAGAAGTAATTATACGTAGTATAGGGAAAGTTATGTAATCCTGCGGAAAATAAATTTCAAGATTTCAACAGAAATACACGTGTTTGGGTCCCCTGACATCCAAAAAGTGTTGGTTTTTTTTTCAAAACTTCCGTCCGGCCGTCTGCTTGTCTGTCTGCCTGTCCGTCTACTAGCACCTAAACCATTCGTACGATTTTTTCAAATGGAAGAAACTCCTGTCCATTTGCCCTGCGTCAAAGCTCTGCGATTTTGATAATCATTCATTAGTTTTTGGATATACTTTACATGAAGCCCCTGAGTCATTTTCAAAATTTTCTCAAAAATGGCTCCAAATTTGTTTAAAATTTCTTCCAAGAAACTACTACATTTCCAAGAAACTAGAACATTTTCACAGTTAACTTCTGGATTTTTAAACGTTTTAAAAGTTTGAATTTTTTATGTGTCTTCCTAAAATTACAAAACTACAGATAGAGATTTGTCCTTGGAATGAAAATGTTGTCCATAATTTATTCTTTCAATAATGCCAGGTACATTTTGTTTAAAAGTTTAATAGTTTTCGCGCAATATTTCTTGCAGTATGTGCAATTTTCAAACATTACAAAAAGATTTTCTCAAAAACGAGACCATTTATTTTTCTTTTTAATTGTGGTAGGGATTGTGCTAAATGCACTCTATAAGATGATATAAACGCCATGTTATTCTATTTTATTCTTTTCGAAAACTACAAAAATGTGATCTTTTTGACTTCTCTCACGTCGTTAATATTTACGTTAGTGCCAGTTTGTTCACATTACAATATCTATAAGTGCATGATCTTTAAATAATGCCATATAATCGCATAAACGCCATTTTCTGAAAAACAGTTTCTAATTTTTTCTTCAAACCTGGCGAAACCGGACAGACGCAATACCGTAAGTATGCGAAAATTTGTGAATTTTAAAACAATGTTATTATTAATAAACAAGTTAATAGAAAAAACAATAAATTTTTTTGTTTCCAAATTACAATTTTTTTAAAATTAAATTATTTTCAATCGTGTGGAAGAAATCTATTTCTACAATTATTTCCACCTCCATTAATCGGAGAAACTTGTACTGAAAGAACAAGACTTTCAAGGAATATTTTCCCAAAATTACATAATAATTATCTTTTAGTTTTTAAGAAGTTCATTTTTCTTAAAATTAGTCTTCAATTTAGTACCCACAAATGTTTGTTTAAACCAACAACAAATTGTCAGATATTCAATTTTATATACTATGCAAATTTTGAACTGCATTTTTTTACAAGTGATGTATTACTATACCTCGTACCTGTTTTTTCGATGATTTACGCCGTACAAAGTCATTAGTTTTACACGTCTTCCGCTATTTCCTCGCTGCGATGTGTTTACTCGATATCAGCAGGTACTTACCAGTGACAGGCAACAGAAGAGAGACGCTAAACAATGTCAAGCAAAATTGGTAAAACTGTGATAGAAAGGACAGTGTAAAAAATATTCTGGTTCGTTTCTCTGTCAGTGTATTGTTCGCGGCATGTTCTTGGTTTTGCTAAATAACTAAGTATTCGGGGAAAAATCTAAAAACTATAAGCCGTTCGATTTTGGCTGAAAAATGCTAATATTTGATTGTGTTATTTCGTCGATTCTCATACTATGCGTACTCGCTGAATTTTGAAACTCAGTGCGTCCCGACTAGGACACCGGTGACATTACGCGACGCAAGGAAAAGCTGCCCTCCGTTAAAAATTGTATATTCACTTATTGGGTTATGAAATAAATTTTAGTGATATCTAAAGAAGTTGTGCATTGAATATGAACTATATTTCACTTGCGCAATTTGTGAAGACTGTTTTTGAATATTTGCTGACGAATATTAAATAACTCGTAGTATTTTAATTGATGTCTTGAGCAGAGTCCGAGTTTTGGGAAACCATTTTGTGTGGTTTGGTAAGTAGTATTTTTATCATGCAAGCCACTAGTTCTTATAGTGTAATTTGATCGTAATTGTCGTAATAATACGAAATCCAAACCAGGAAATGCGGCACCCGTTATTTGACTCAAATACTTACTTGCACGTAACGTTGTGGATATAGTCTTTTGCAGATCCCGATCCATATCCGGACGAAATTCTCGTAAGCAGCATTATGGAACAGCAACTTTTTGTTACTTTTGAAATACAATTATGTATGTCATACTGAGTGTATACTATACTACGGTATTACAGTATTTCTAAAGACTTTTTGTTAAAATATTTAATTGCAGAGTTATATGCGAGTATGTTTCTTGCTGTTCTTAAGCAGTGTGTCTTAATTTTTGGAAAATCATTTGGTGTATTTTAGTTCAGAGACATTTTTACTGCAAGCCACTAGGATTGTATATTTCTAAATCTATTGCTAATAGGAACATATACATTAACTCAAATTAGAGCTAAAGAAGCAACATTAGAATCAATGTTCACATAGAATTGCATAAACATGTATTGTTTATTGTAACAGTGTGTATTGTTTTTAAAGTTCAATTTCAATTGGATATTCAATATTGTTCCTTTAAAAACCAACCGCAGCAAATTTGTTAAATATTCAGACAGGAGCGATGAAAAATAAAAAAAAAATTCGAAAAATAATATACTTAACAATCTAAAACATTTAAAACGAATATATAAATATATTATATCTTAATAGCAGTAATCGTATAACTGCCATTGATTTTAACTTTAATTCAAAATAATTCCTAATGCAACAAATATATTTTTTTGACAAAACCAAATAAAAAATTATATTTAAGAACACGTTTCAGAGTATCTGAGGGTGAATATTTGGAGAAGAAATACTTCTGCGAAATTAGACGAATGCATTTGCATATGTCACAATGACCTTTTCTTTTCGTGTATACATTTGACAGCATATATATTGAGGATATGAAATATTTGATTACAAAGTATGAGAATGTTTATAGATATTTGGTGATACGTGAGCTACATTATCATTCATTACTTGACGTCAATCTATGCTTATCTGATTTATTACATTACTATTATTATTATTATTATTATTATTATTATTATTATTATTATTATTATTATTATTATTATTCTGAGTTGTCTCACCTATATTGTAATACAATACTAAAGTTTATGAATGCAATAAATACTGAGTTATCGATGTAGATTGATGGATAGCAGCTAGGTATTATGAAGGATACGTTTTCTACACCGCTGCCTATTTCAATTTCTAATGTATTCACTGACTCGTTGTTGCAAATCTTTAGAATAAAATGTGCTGTTTAAAAAAATCTGTATATTGATAATTAATTTAAAAATGCTCACTAATTCAAGGGCATTCTTGAGAATTGCATAGCAAAGGCAAAATGTGTAGGCAAAAATGAAGAACGCCTAATTATATGTATAACGTGTAGGAGATATTTATGGAGAGATGCTGAAAACCGTTTCGTAGAGGCATAATTAAACGTGAATGTGTAAATATCTTTAAAAATTCTATATAATTGTTAAACGTAAATGTAATGAAAATTGAGTTTTAATGTAGATTTTATCCTAAGTATGTAATAAACACATATTGAAATTTTTTTGTAATACATACGTTATGTACAAGATATACATGACTCTAAATGTTGAGAGAAATAGGTAAATTAGTCTATTGTTGGTGTTAAGAATTTCTGCACCCCAAGTAAAGAAGTGAAAAATATAAATTTCACAACATGATATTAAGGATATTTTCTTCACATTTATTGAACACTACATTACATGTAATAAAACACAAAGAATAACTTTCGAAAAGAAATTACGTAGAGAACATAGAGATATTTTTGGCAAGTAATATTTGTACAGGTTTGATCTAAATTTGTCTACAAATAACTATAATATAACACCTGAGAATTAACTACATAGATTCTAATTTGTTTAGTCTTTTGCAAACAAGTTTTTACTTATTTATTTCTTGTATAACTATCAGGGTAAAGTAATTTTAAGATACTGTAACAGTTTCTTAAAAATTCAACAGACTTAAAGTGTTGATATTATAACAGTTCTTAACATAAACATTTTTTTTAATTTCAACAAGTTCAGTTGATACCAACAATCCAAGCACAAGTTATACACGTAGAATCTATTACTTCATTTCAAAGGTGATCGATGAATTAGTTAATTTCTCTGCAAATACATCACTCTTCAACGACCCATTGTGTTAAAAAATTCACGAAAGTTGTTTCAAACTTACCCATCGATTATTACAGATACTTTCTGTGAGTTTAAGCAACTACTACAATATCACACAAAGTACGATAAATCACAAGTTTTATGGAAAACGGCCCTTCCATCTTGAAGATTTTGCCTCTCTCACCATTATGAATGTAAATATTATTATGCCTTTAGATCAAGATGTGTTTACAGAACATACAGCGTGTTTAAAAATCTTTATAGTTCCTCAATGATATGTTGGAGGAAATGAGCCATCGATATTTACATTTCAAGGAAGTGTTTGGCAATGGGATATGAAAGATTTCAGGCACAAACTATCAAGATATTGCAATCATATTGAGATTCAGTGTAATTTTACGTTGTATATTAGTTTATATGCAATTTATGAATTTTATTTCTATGTTTTTATACATGTATACGAGTTCATTGAGAGTTCCCCTCAAAAAATCTTAAATTATGTGCTTTTTCCTCTATTTCAGTGTATGTAACCAAACGCGAAAAACACATTATCAAGCTTCTATAGTTGTTGTCTTTCCAAATGCAAATTATTGTACGTCCCTTGCCGGGTTAAGCTTATTACGAAAATGTAGTTATTGACGAAAATGCATTGTCAAAATTCATTAATCCTGGCATTCCACTTACTAGTAAAAAGGCATTGGCATTGGCATTAAGGAATTTCGTGAAACGTCAAAGTAAGATTGTTCCGGAAATACTGTGTCAAACGTCTGAGAATCTCTTTGGATATTAGAAGCCGATTCAGAAGCAGAAGTGGATGGGAGCAACGTTTCTGACGTTAAGTCGCTGTCCGGTATTTGAGGTGCATAATATTTGTGTACTTCGAGATGATTATCTTGTGAAATACCTTCATCTTGGGTGTCTTCGGAACTAGCCTGGGCGACTTGGGAACTACTGGAGCTACTGAAATCACATTTTGCAACTTCCTGAAAAGAAGGATTGTTGTAGACAATTGTAAGCGCGTTGTCTGTTTGGTTCCAAACCTCGCATCCTTTTGTTAATTTTTCTTTCATTTTCTCTTCATAATATTTATTTTCTTCCAAATTTTCCATTTCTTTACACTCCTTTCTGTTTTCTTCCCATTTCCCTTTATAGATTTTTTCCCAATTCTTCTCCTGAGTATTTTGCAAATCACCGTCGCCTTTTCCGACGCTGCCTTCTTCCCAGTTTCCTTTGATATTTTCAATACAATTTTCATCATAATATATTTCTCCGTTTCTGACACTCTTTCCTTCTTTATTTGTTTCAACTTTTTCATCATCATACTTTTCTTTGTTTTTCTCCTTATTATTACTATTGTTGTCTTCTTGCAATATATTAGTGTAATATAATTCGCTTGTATGTGGTTGTGCTTTGAGAGAAAGGTTAAGAGGAAATCTGGAATGTCTCGGTTGTTGTATATCTACTTCAGTGTTTTCTCTTTTTTCTCTTTTCTCCGAGACTTCTATTTCTGACTCTTTAAAATGTCTGTTTTCTTTTACCTTTATGTTTCTTGGTATAATCAGCAGTTCACTCGGTTGCGAGAAAATTTGTATTTTTGATGTGTGAGGCTCCTTAATGTGATTTCGTCTCATGAGTATAGTATTATGAGAATCGGTTTTCATGTGTGAAGCTTGTGCCTGGCCGGAAGTAGATGGCGTTGATGACATCGGCGTGAAATGTCCCGTTGGTTTTCGAACTCCAGACAACTTTTCAATTTGTAGTTTAAATGCTCGTGAAACTCCAACTTTTTGAGTGATATCAGCAGTATCAAAGCTATTAATTTCACTCACAACGTTGCGGAAAACTGCTTCTTTTTCGATTGTATTTTCTCTTAAGTTGTCTTGCAAATTTTCTTGCATCAAATCGTCCACATTTCCTTCCTCTAAGTCTATATCATTTCTCTCTAAGTTAATGTGCCCATTTATGTCAGGTTTATTATTTTCCTCATTTTTTTCTGAAAATGTTTTCTTACTTTCATCTGTGTGGTCATCGTCGTTTTCCTCTCTATTATCAAGCCAGTATGTAATCCCATTTCCTTCCCAGCTTACTTTATTGTCTGTTTCCTTGTTTTCTTGCTTCCTTCCTTTCCAATTCTCTTCCCAACATTCTTCCAAGTTATCTTCCCACGAGTCATCCCAGATGTCTTGAAGGTTTTCTTCATGATCATAATTATTTTCTGAAATTAACGAATTTGCATTTTCATTATTTAACATCGGTACCTTGGTATCAACATGACATTCGTTTGTCTCCAATTGAATTAAGTTATCCACCGACATTACTTCAAGATGACTTGTGGATGCCCCTACAGTTTCTTCAGAGATCATTGAAAACTCAGTCATAGACGACGAACCGCTCCCATTGGCGCCATTATTAGTCGAAAGAAAAGAGTTTTCAATTTTGTTATTACCATCATACGTATTTGTGTTTCCTTTGGTTGATAATTCCATTTCCTCATTAGCTGACACAGAAATTTGTTTTCCAATCATGTTTTGCAATTGACTTGTATCTAACCTTGCAGACCTTGCAACACTTTCATTTTCTCTTACGTTTATTGTGGGCTGATTTCCTACAGGAAGCGATTTCTGAATGAACAAGTTCTCGGTGATAGGTAATTTTGTCTGGTACCCTGGAATCTTAGGTACTATTCCGGAATTTACGTCACGTTGTGTATCAGCGTGTTGGCTGAAGATGCCCGTAGAAGTTCCAGGTCTCGCAAAGGCTTTCTCAGGTTCTGTAAACAAAGTCCAGACAAAGCTTATATTAGATATATATATAAATATATGAGCCCTCCTTGTAGGTCTACATAAAGTTAGTATTTAATTTTCTACATAATATTTTTTATATGCATTTTCAGAAAATATAGATCACGTATATATTAATATTTACACATTACCTGTTTCATTTATAAAATCTAGATTTTAATAATTATCCATCAATATTTCACTAACATCTCGGTGAAGCATATCTGAGAGTAATATCTGTAAGTTATAATTGATCCATACCAAATGTGTAATCGATAAAAATACTACATTTTTGTACTAATATCTGGCTTCTGTTAAGTACTTTTCTTTTGAAAGTGACAGCACACGTCACTGATGTAAATGTTACCAAATTGTATCGTAAACTACTGTACTTTTTGTTATTTTTACTATCTCACCCCACTACATAAAAGTACTAAAGACAAAGTATTGTAATTCTGAAACAAAAATCGGCAATTTTTTACAGAAAACTCGCATTCCGGGGCACTGGTAGCAAAAAAGGATAAATCTTACCCCTATATGAAGTAAATTACTTTCTCTTACACATGTAGCCAGATTTCACATTTTGAGGGTCCTTGATAACGAAAAACTCTTTGAAGGCAAAATGTGTCTGGCCGTCCGCCCGCCCCGTACTTCCGTCTCTAGTCAACGCATGTGCCTAAACCTTTCAGACTAATTTGGCGTAAAGTATAGGCAATTTTTAAACAATTATTTTCTGAAAAAAAAATGCTCTAATTATTTTTCTTTGAATTTTGTACATTGCGAAAGACTGAACAAAATTGGAGCTTGTTCCATTTTTTGTGATCCCAAAACCTCTAAGTCTGTATCATTTACTTCTAAGTAAATGTGCCCATTCATGTCTGACTTATTGTTTTCTTGACAATAATTTACTTCTTATCATGCATTACTTACGAATATATCAAAGTAGTGGCGGTTATAACTTATAGATAGGAACAACGTGAATAGCAAAACAGTACACAAAAAATATTAATATAAAAAATACTAGTGGCAATTTCTTATACATAATATACCCTGACAAAGAGAAGTTCAACACTTCTTGAAGATAATGATAAAGGTGAACGTTGGGACTTATCGCAAACACAGTTATATCATCTGAGTTTTATTGAATGTTTTAGGTTTTAATAAAGATGAAGGAAGACAATGAAATGTTTGTGAGGAATTCACATTTTACACGCTTTCTTCCGTACATGTTTATTTTGATGCCTGCTATAAAAGTATTAAAATACTTTTGATTATTAAATTGAATTATACTCGATTATTCTGTATTATAGTACAGGAAAGTAAGTAAGCGTATTATCACTCTGAGAAATTTCCTTGTGTGATGATGCAATGTGAAAACCTAACCTAAGTTATTCTTGTCGACTTCATTCTGCGTTCTATCCTTCCTCTCTCCTTATGCGTTCCTTTGCACTAAATTCAGGTTTGAATTTGCCTTGACCATTCAACTTCATTCAACACATTTCGTTCATGGTCGATCCGCTTATTCCTCTTAATCTTTTTCAAACATACGGTTATACATTCTGTAATATTTTTTTCAAAGTCTCTTAGAACAGTTTTTTTTATTTTATTTACACCCACTGTGTTAAATTCTTTTTACAATGTACGATCCAAATATTTCAAGGAATATTTTATCAACCTCGCAGTTATTAATTTTTTTCACTTCGGCCGCCGGAACACATCGTGAAGAAAGGGATTTGACTACTTCATAGATATCGTTACATTTGTAGTGTGTTTAGTTTTCCTCATTATACCTGAATTCATAGTAATAACTCCAACGTTCTGTAATATTTTTATCAATGGCTTCTGCTCTGCACAAGGTACAACGTTTGAAATGTTACAATAATTATTCTGCGTTCTCATGATAGGTGCTTACATTATTAGAAAAATATTACTGATAAGTTTCTACTGTTAAATTAGTAGAATTTCCTGTTATGTAAGTTGTATAATTATTTTTGGTAGCAGTTGTATTATTATTATTATTATGATTATTATTAACATTATTATTTATTTTAGTTTTTTTAGTATTTATGAAGTGCAGTTAACTGGAGTAATTCTTGTCCTGTGAAATTATGTATTATTTATTATTAATTAATATTCTTTAATTACCTAATCTCTTGTAAGTTATTGCTAGTCAATGTAAGCTTTATGCATCTAAAATTAAGATATTCTGACACAAAGTTCATACATCTAATTGCATAATTAATAATGAATCTCATAATTAGTATCTAGTAATGTAATAATAAATATTATAATAATATTGTATTCCATGTGTAGTGTTCCATGTTGTCTCGTAAATTAGTTACATAGTTATGTTACTCGTGAATGAGATATGTTCTTGTGGTTGTCCCTACTTTCATTAAATTTGTTTTCTATTTCAGGAACACTCCCTGACATGCCTTAACGTAAAATAATTTTGTTACCTAATTCGTACTCAAAATTTTCTGACAACCAGTTTTTAGATTGCAGATAATCATTTCCGAAATGCAGTTTGGAATCTGGCCAAAATTAATTACCTCCCTAAGCAACTGATTGTATTTGATAAGCAGATTAAAGTTGTAGCTCTTCAGGAAAATTCTGTACAATGTTCAGAACAATCTCAGTTTAGGTCCATTTCATTTTAATAATTTTTTCAAGAATTTCATATGATTCAGTTATTTAGACCTCTGTAGCTTGTAATTAAATATTTCTACTCACACATTCGAAAAAAAATTGTGATAATAAACCTTTTTCTTTATGGTTAAAACAGTTGTGCAGGTTACGGTGAAGTTGCTTGAGATGTAGGATTATTTTAATTCAATTATACATATTATAATCACAATGTTCTTCATGAGACGCTTAGGTGTCTAGGGGCACTGAAGAAATATACTGGGACATAAGAATGAGGGCATAAGAATGGGGATATGTTGAGAAAATAATCATTTCTGGCCAACGAACGTATTGTAGGAAATTACATAATGGAGTTTTATGCTTGTAGGCATGCCAGATTTCCCCTAATTGGTAGGCAACCCCGTTGCACGGATGTTCGGCAGGTAAATCATATCCCCTACTCTTCCTCAGAACGCGACTTGCCGCACGCCTGTGCGTAAGCAGTTGCCTGAAAATCTGGGGGAAATGGTACAGTGTTATGGGCGTCACGGTTATACGAAATTTTTCACTACACGTTCTTTGGTTCATTTACAAGAATCATTGTGTAGGGATCATTTGCATGTCCTACAAAGAACATTACTCTTAGACAATCTATTTTAAAGAAATGCTCTTATCAGGTAATAGATTACTAAAACATTGTATGTTGTTTTAATATTTAGTGCATTTTGTTAAATTTTCTGGCTATCCGATTCTGGTGAACTGATGGTACATCAGAATAAGATGAAAAACGAAAGGGGTACATTTTGAACTTCCGTTTGTTAATTATTACATATTTTAAGAGATTTATCTGAAATGGTTCGGCCGATACAATTAATGAAGCATTTTATGTTTTCTCGACTGTGATAAGGAATTTCAACGCATTTTTGGTTTAAAATCTTTTCATGAATTTCGTCGTTTAACAAATATGTATTTCGAGAAAAAATTGTGGTCATTCTTTAAACAATGTGCGCCTGATAATTAACTTATATTTATTTATTGG
Organism: Gryllus bimaculatus; assembly: GCA_017312745.1. NCBI lineage: Eukaryota > Metazoa > Arthropoda > Insecta > Orthoptera > Gryllidae > Gryllus > Gryllus bimaculatus. Next base: position 218,084 of record BOPP01000239.1, on the reverse strand, counting down.
TTCAATACAGTACAGTGTTTTTACCAATTTTCAATCGCTGCAATCATAGAATTTTTCTGGAATCAACATAAACGTATTTAAAAAGGAAGCTAGTAACAATCTGAAAATTAACTTTGGTAATTAGTGTCTTATTCTTTTCAGTCGTTGCCGCCTTTCAGTTTGCTCTATCGCCTTTCCGATTGCCATCAATGCCTGAGATATTTACTGAGGCATTTCACTGTAACTAGATTTCCTTGCGTGGCTTCCAAGTAAAGAGTCTCCTCATGCTACCTGCCCGAATATCTCGTATAAGTTCATATCGACCCTGATATGCTGAAGACACGTGTGAGCTGTTGTCGGTGCTACAACCATTATAAGGTTGTAAGGAGCGATTGTTCAATCACGCACAGATACCGGTGAGATCAAGGTTTTATGGAAGCACTAGAGTAAACAGGTGTACATGAGAGACTGTGAATGTGCCTTATGTCACATTCACATCTTACAACACCTATGTCTTACGCCGGATTTGAAATCATAGTTTTAGTACACCTGACATAGTTGTGCGCACCTTATCCAAGCTCCTGCCCCTTGAAGCCGGCTGACTTGGACAATTGTCTCGACTTTTCTCTTTCAAAATTAATATGTTGTTTCTCTCAAGTTAGTTCATTAAGTAACAAACAAAAACATTACATGTATTTTAAATTTTAAATTTTCTTTGATTTATTTAAAATTTGTTAATATGTCGGATTTATTCTTAGTTATAATACAAATAAAAATTGCCTAAATGTCCAAATTGAATGTCAAATATTTTTTACAATAGCACGGTTCATAATGATTTATAAGTAAGCATAATTTAATTAACAAGTGAATTATTAACAAGAATTATTTTAAATTTTCATTTATACTTGTGAATTGATTGCTACATTTAGCTCTATGAAAAAATTCAATTTACATAATATTTCATTTAGTGATGGCGATAAAGTTATTTGAAATTTACCCAACATTGCCAGTTGCATTCTACAAATAATGCCTATCTGCTTCCGTAATGACATAGGCCTTTTCTTCAGGTTCATTGTTGCTTGACTTAGACAAAATATATGAAATATATGGACTACTCTATATGCTCCGACTCTTTTTTTATGTTTCTTCAGAACTTGGAAAGAGATGATTGGCTACTCTTATTTGTGTGGATATTATATTCACAAGTATTCTAGAAAAGCTGAAATAAATGAAGTAGTAAAAAATACGGATTAATGGGAAAACTATTTTCCTCGTGGAAAAACTATATTATCAACTGTTAAATATTAAAACAGTTATGTCAAGAGACTAAGGAATACATCCAAGAAAATCTAAATATGAATGACAACAGGGATGACGTAGTGGGAATTACAGAGGATCATATATATTCACGACAATGAAAACCTTCAAAAATAAGAAAGCCCGGGTTAAGATGAAATACATAACACCAAGAATGAAGGCGAGATATTAAAAGAATAGCTGAAAGTATTATTTATTAAAATATTAGAAATCGGAGATGTACTACGAGATCGGAAAGTCAGTATTACCATACCGATCTTTAAAAAAGAAAAGGGAAATGGCGCGAACAACTACAGAGATATAACCCTACTGAGTTAAATTACTGATCAAAATAATACTGGCAAAATTGCAACCTTATTTCAAAATAAATGAGGAACAACAAGGATTTCCCACAAACAGATCAACAACAGACGCTGGATTTATAGTCCGCCAAATGGTCGAGAAAGCGATCGAATATTGAAAGCCTGCCTTCCAATGCTTTTTAGACCTCCAGAGGGCATTTGATCGAGGTGATCACAATTTTGGGTACCAAACTAGTGTCAAAAAGATTAACAAAAAACATTGAAGCTATACATACAGATGTCAAAACTAAAGTAAAAGTAGGAGACCTAACACACAGATGAAATAGTGTGCTGGTGGTTTACGCCAGGACGAGTCCTTAATTTCTGTATTCTTCAACTTGATAATGGCTTAACAAATTGACAGGTAAAGATAAAGATGAAATCTTGAAAACAATGGCAAGACCCATTTTGACATGTGGAGCTGAAACCCGAGCTGATTCGAAAAAAAACTAACTATTCCGATCAGTAGAAATGAACACACTGCGATCAATAGGAAAAACCAAGAGGGACAGGGTAAGACATCGGGATGTAAGAAAACTATAAAAAACTTATATTACCAAATTTGTAAACATAAGGAAAAAGAATGGAATAACTATAACAACCAAATGAGCGGTAAGAGACGGTGAAGATATGATTCCATTAGGAAGGAGAAACCCTGGAAGGTCGCAGAAAAGATGCAGGGAAGATCTGCAGTCAACATGTAGTAAATCTCCGGAATGAAGCGTGAAGAAAAACAGGTGTACAACGTACACAGAAGAAGAAGGAGAAGAAGAACAAGAAGAAGAAGAATTCCACGTGCCGACTTTTAAATTATTCGGTATTGCGTGAAAATAGAATGTAAAATATACACCAATGATTGTAATTTTTTTGTTGTAGGCTTGTAAAAAGGACATAAAACTGATGTAAAACCATTCAATATGCTAATAAATTTCAGATCTTTAAATACTTTCTTCTCATTAAAACTGTTTCTACCCGAAGTCAGTTATTGTTTACACTCAAATGATACGTGACAAAACTAATCACTGATCACTTACACCTTTGTACATATAGTCCAAGAGAGGGGACGTTTAAGTGCATTCTTAAACAAGAATTCCTCAGGGATGCACCAGGAATCCGAAACAAACTTCGGCGCTGAGGCGCGGAGTCCGTATGCGCTCTAGCCGCCTGACCATCCTGGCTCTCTAGATGTCATAATTATAATAAATATTATAGGTTTTGCATTAAAATGGAAAACACTGAAGCGCCGAGACATATAGATGGTACGGAGATTGTTCAGACTGTATGCGTTGTGGGAATCTAAATACAAATATATTTTAAAATTTTATAATTTTAGTAATCACATTTCTTAAATTTTCAACCCTTTGTCTTCTTCTCATTCTCTTTGCGTTGGTATAACAAAACATTCCATCATGCATTTTTCATACTTCGATGAGAGGAATGCAAAACATGTGTGCTCCGAAAATATTCTGTCTTAAAAGCGCGGTAGAAAGATGCAGAGTTCTATTCTCGCTCACTATCTCGCATGGTCGTCAGAGTGCAGTTTGGTGCTGCCCGTGGGGAGCGGTGAATACGCAGACCTGCTCTTCAGCTAATAACGTTGGAGGAGATGCGTGTATGCCCGTGTCTTTCACACTACCAAAATTCCATTTCATGTACGGAAAAAAATTAGCCCTCCCCCCCAAAATACCCCTATTCATATATTCCTGTTGATTAGACGAATTTATCACGCTGAAAAGTGATATTTCTCGAAAGTAATAAATTATTAATTACAAAAGGTTTTTATCAAAACATATAAATATGCAGTCCAGACAATTTCAAAGGAAGAGGATTATTGATAACAAATCAGAAAACAAGGAAAGATCAGATTATTGTCGATCGTGGCGCAACGTGATATTAAGATATTGAGCTCAGTGATTCATATCTGCAAGGATACCAGATATTTATACTTCAAGCAAAACTTGGTAAGATATTTTTAGAACATCTCGCAACGAGATTGTCTCTGCCATTCGATCTCTTATCTCTTGAATGATTCGGTCTCTTACTCTTCATAATAATAATA
>BOPP01000239.1:189215-214278 GCA_017312745.1 Gryllus bimaculatus | reverse complement strand
AATAATAGTAATAGTAATAATAATAGAGAAAATATATCATTGTGAGTTTCAACTCGAAGAACAAATGTATCAAACTACAAGTAGATGCGTCAGGATATTAATGGCTGATTTTAATGCTCAAATCAGATGAGAAAAGAATGAAGAAAATAATTGTTTATTTAGATTAAAAAAGGACAAACAAGTGCGGAGAAGGGTTATTGACTTTGCAGTCTAATGAGAAGTCATTTCGATTCAGATCATTATTTAACAACAATCATAAAAATCCCATTACCATAACGTTATTTAGGAAGACATCGAATAAGGGTAAAGTGACCGTAAAACATTCCTGCTTTCAATTCTGTCCCCAACCCTCCTCTTGTAAGAATTACTGATTTGCTGTGACTACGCCAATTTGATACTTACATTTCAGTGTATTCCTGGAAACATGTGTTTCCATCGGAAACCAGAAAGGCGCTACGGTGAAGTGCCTACTACTTATTTTTACAACAGAAATCATTTTTCGTTATAATAGTTATGACAGTACATTAGGAATAACACATTTTCTTCTTATTGTGTCTGGGCGCCAGTTGTTAAAATAAGATAGTGTTATCGAAGTCCATCGAAAGTTGTTGCTGTTTAGTTCTGAATTTTGTTAAGAAACAACTACGTGCCTACTTTGGTTCTGCGGACCGGATAGTTGAACATTTTGTGAAACGATTTAGAATATATTTCACAGACCATTCCACATGAACGGAGGGATCCATTCATTCATTCATTCATTCATTCATTCATTCATTCATTCATTACACAATATAAGAGACAATCTGGACACCTACAACAAAGTATTTCATTTCTACTAATTACGTACTACGTAATATGAAAATCACTTAAGTTTCATAACGACCGAGACTGATTTTCACTATCAAGACTGATGAAATACAAAACAAGAAATTGGACGACGTGTTCCTACGTTCTTCGGCTACAAAGAAGTATGTGATTCTTTGACAAAGGTATTCTGATAAATATTCAGGAATTCTAAATAAATGATAAACAACAGTATAAATAAAACAAATTTTTGAAAAAGACAACGTAGTAAAACCCAATTAAAATTCTTGTGTCAGTATCTTTCGAAATCAACAACTGGGAGACACAAGTAAAAGGACACTAACCACTCGAATGTTGAAGGAGGTAATTCGAGGGGCAGGGAGAAACATGTAAAGATTGTCAGCAAAAATGCTGCTGTCGAGTATATGGAAAATGGGGTTCAGGAGCAGCAACATTTTGGCTGTTGTGAAAAGGCACACGTGAAAACTGAAGCTTCTTTATTCCTCGTGGCATGACATCAGCTGTGTTGTGTGCAGACACACACTAGGTATGATCATTTATTCGTAAAATCGAGTATAAAATTTCGCAAATTAACATAAATATTGACATTCTTCATCAAAATCGACAGTTTCATTGTGTTTTATTTTGTGTCTTCAGGATATCTTACGTATTCATGACAAGATGCTGCATCTTCTTACTTGACCAGAGAAAGCTTATGAATATATGCGAAATAAGTAACAAACAATATTTTTATTTTTCCCGAGTTTCTGGCTGTAACAAAACCATTGACATTTCTCACATAGCATTAGACTGAATAGTTTTCCGCCAGCTTATGATCGTATAGGAAATTAATATTATAGATCTGAACATATGCAAAGAAATTTCATTGAGCATCGAAAAGATAGAAGACAAATGGTGTCAAATCGTGTCAATTTTCAAAAAATTACTTTAGCACTTTTTTTTCAGATCGGTTCCATATTTATCCTTTAACATTTTTTACGATGAAAAAAATGCACTGAATCGTATTACCGAAGTGTTACATTCATTAAAATGTCTTAATAATAAAAATTACTCAAAACTGTTCATGCCAATTTTTCTGAGGAAGTAAAGAGAAATGTTACAAGGTGGGGGCAGTATATTGTTTCTACGAAATCACTAAAATGTTAAAAACAAAAACTCGATGTAAAAATGTCTTAAACCGAAATAAAATAAATAGGTTTATAAAACAATTACCATGTAATGTCATTGTTTAATCGCAATACTAAATGAATGTTCTGAATTATTTATTAATTTTAAGTACATTTTTATATTCCGGAGTTAATTTTTATAAATCATTGGATATTTTGTATTATAGTTTCTTTTCGGTGGTAGGGCCATGGTGAATCCTTTGGCTGGGAAATAGTGGAGATATATTAGGATTTTATTGAGCAAGATATTTATTTTAAGAATACCGAAACAGAGTTTATTCTCTTGGTTCTAAGTAATCTGTGCTACATAGGGTACGGTTAGTAACGGCAAAGTACTTTCTTGGTTTGCCGAAGATCTCGGCATATGCCCTCAGCTTGTTTGGTACTAATTTTAATAGAAATGTGATTGTGATCCATTAGTCGCCCTCAAATAAGCAATTCAAAACAAAATAGATTAATTTGTCGGCAATCATAGGGAAGTCACTAAAGTGTCAAGTCACAAGGGATGATTTCGAAGCAAATTGTGATCTTAAAATTCCTTTCTGCTGTAAGAGCTGGATTCGCAGCTGAAGACTTCACTAATCCAAAAACAGCTCAAAATTCACTAAGTAAAGAGAAAATTAAGATTTTGTTAGTTTGGTAAGACGTATACCACTTGGAATAATGTGGAATATTGAAAGCTATTTGCATTTACCATATTCATTTTTTCTTCTGCTGGACTCGTACTATAGTCGACGGCTCACAAATGTGACGCAGCAAATGGTACCAAATAACAACTGTAAAATATGACATAAGCTGTATCATGATATGAGGCTGTTTTTTTTAAGGAAGTGAGTTGGGAAAAATATCGTGAATGATGACAGAATGAACTATTTCGTGAACCGTAATACATCGAAAAAGAATGTCAACAACAGAGGAGAAAGAATATATGAAGAAAGTTGGTATTTCCCTGAAAGTGGAGAAAGCACCGCTCCAATCACATTAAGAAAATATAAAGAGAAGGTGGATCTACTTGAATGGTTAACTCAGTGTCAGAAACAGTTGCAAATAATAACATACTACATACAGTCGTGTGTAACATACCGAAAAATATTGCACAAAAAGATTACGTTTGGCTCTTCTCGTACATTTTTCCAGTTTTTTTCACAATATACTTTTAGTATAAAAGAATGGCTATTCAAAAAAAAATAAAACTATGTGAAGTAGCCCAGAGTTACCAGGGTATTTATTACCACAGGAATACGAAGGAGCTTCATCTATAATGTAAAGTGCAAATAATTTTATTTTAATACTCCATTGCCACCAACCTTTATTATAATTCTTGGCTCTCCTCGCCCTGCTCCTCTCCGTTCCGCCTCTCTCCGACTCGCCCGCCCGCCATTCCCGCCAAGCTCTGTCCTTGCCTGCTCCCGCCATCCGCAGCCGCCCTGCCTGCTCTCACCATCCGCATCCGCCTCGGCTCTCTCCGACCCGTTTTGTAAAAAAGGAAACATTTGTAAGAATAATTTTGATAGAATTTACAGGTGGAAGTACCATGTTGAACTATTCTAAGTTTTGATCCATCAATATTTAAAATTTCGTGTGAGTCGGTTTGCAAAATATTTCGGGGCCGTACATACTACATTAATATTTATATCATTTTTTATTTTTTTGAATTATAATAATGAATACAACATTCACAATTGTTATTTTGTACAAATTATTACTTATCCATTTATTTTATTTACTTTTTACTATTACAAACAAACTTTCAACGATACTGTTATCATATAAATAAAAAAGGTAAGTAATAAAGTACAGAATGAAAACCAGTCTGTCGGAACATGGTAGGGATGTTTATGTCCATTCCTATAGAAAAGAAGAAGAAGGAGACGAAGTTTCTTCGGGAAATTCTGGGACTCAAGCGAGCAGTAAGTAACAGATGATACAAATTTCCATTCGAGTTCCAATCAAGAAGTATGTGAAAAAGAAGGAAAATATCTTCAATTATGGCTAGGAGACAGGCACTTGAAAAAGAATAGTTATCAAAAATAGAAACAGATTCCTCACATTCGAGAAGAGAAAAAACAAGTACCGTGGATTATGAGAGTTTATAAATATTTCGAACATTAAGGTAACGCAGAAGAATACGTTAAAGAAGAAAACATTCACAGCAATATTTGCAGAAGTGAAGGATATTTCAACTCGTTTGGGATCAGCCATTCTTGAAATGCGCTCAAATATTTCGCCTCGACAATTTTTTTTTCTTTTTAAATATTACACAATCTATTCTCATACAATTCATTCATCTTAGAAGTTCTTGTTTATTAACTTGTTCCCATCCTGGAAATGTTTTTTAATCATTTGCTCAATTAACAAAGTTTTGTCTTAGATAACTGAGTTTTTACCCTTTTTTGCAGATTGCACACTGTTTTTCAACACCTCTTCACGCCACTCTTATAATTGCCCTGTTAAGGCACTGCAAGCTATTGGACTTTTGTTGACCCTTTTCACTTATCTAAACCAGCCGTCAGTTTCCTTAAAGCATAGAATTTCTCGTTTCACATTTTGCTTCTTTTTACTACCAGCAAGGAAACACTTTGCTTTACCGTAATGCAAATATTTTAACGATTTCCTTGATTTAAAGCATTAGTTGCTAGTGTCAAATGTCATCCAATTTGTCTGAACACCTTTTCTCTCGCTTTCAGTTTTTCTTTTACCTATTCAGTAGTTCCATATTGTAAGAATTTGTCTCTATTAATTCTTAGTAAGAAACCCGCCTATTTTCACTTCCATATTCAAGATAATTAATAAAAACCTTTTAAACACTGTCACAATGGGCATATTAAAGTGATTTTCCGTTTTCAGAAAAATGACCGTGTGAATTGAAATGTAAGAAAACTAACCGAATACCTGTTCCTGTACGTTTTGTTAGCCATTACAATTAAAGGCAAACTATTCAATGTTTTATCTCGGATTGCTCCACAACTTTCCATGTACTCGAAGGCAATATCCCACGTTCTCCCAATTAGCATTTCGAAACCATGGAGAAGGCATTTGCCTTCATAGGATGATCCGATAATCTAGAAGTTAATAATAATAATAATAATAATTATTATTATTATAATAATTATAATAAACGTGTGAGAAATGTTGAATTTACTGCAACCAGAATACAAATATTACTCAGAAATGGGTTGCTAATCCAGAAATAAATTTTAAAATTGTTTCTGTTTATTACATTGAATTAACATTTATTTTTAAGTAAAAACTTAGATTTTATTTTTTATCTGCTTGCAAAAATTGTAAATATTATTTTAAAATAGTTAATACCAAGTGTAATTCGAATTATGTGGAATTTATGTCAATGACAATGACAATGAAATCTAAAGGTACCTGTTGTTGTCAGGACAAAGGCCTTAGTTCCTTCGTTAATTTCTTTGAAGTAACTAAGTACCCTATTTGGCAGCGTATGACAATGTACTAGTAGTACTGTAATATTCGCAGAATGTAGCGTTTCCTTTTTAACATTTTTATAATAGTAATTTTGAAGCTACTACTAATGAACTTATTACAGAAGGGCAACATGTTTTATTTTTGTATTTTTAATTTATTGCGTCTGTTTTTCATCACATCTCTTAGTTCTTTTTGGATGTGAGCTTATCGTCGCAGTCAGTAAATGTTTTTTATACCTTTGCCAAGGACTTGGTTTGTGAAATGCTAACTTAATTACTTTGACTGGAACAACGCCCAATCCAGTCAATTACCTTTTTTTCTGAGTTTCTTCAATGTCTAATTTGCATCCCAAAATAGCCGGTCCCATTTAATTTTCTTCAGCATTTCTTTTAATATGAACTTAGCTTAATATTTTTCATAAATATACAGTATTGTAACTTTTACCCCTTTTAAATAATTTTCATCTACCGGAAGTAGTTTTCTTGAATGTATTTCTATATGCTTAGCTTAGTTATTGAATTATTTTCTAAACATTTCTCTAGATTAGATGCGTAAACTATTCCTCTCAATATTTCCGCAGTTTTTATTCATCATTTTCTCTTTTACTTCTATATTTTGTTCAGTTCTACTTTTGAGACCTACTGTTTTATGTTTGCACAAGTAAATACCTACTTTATCGAAATAAAAAGCGTCTGTGTGTGCCGTCTTACTCGTTATTTAAGTACATACTTTATTTATGTACGTATCCTTATCTTTTTATGTTGTTTTATTATTGCTTAATGTTTTTATCCGTGATGTACTAGAGCACATAATAATTGCTAAGCCATCGAAAGCTGCTCATATAATAAATAAAAGTGGTAGTAATGACAATTACTAACAAGTTTATTTTCAATTTGGAGAACTTTGTAATTCCTCACTTATGCACAACCCCTATTAATAAATATCTTCTATCATGCTTCTATCACAAAGGAGGGATAATAGAGTAATCATATTTAACTTATATACATGTCGGATTAAAATACAATAAAACAGCGTTTCGCCATTGACCACACAACGTTGTACCAAGTGAAAAATTATATTACTACAAAAATACAACATAGAAATGATGGATCCAGATTTTCAACCGCCAGAGGAAGAGTAGTAGCAATTCTTACTAAATGTAAGCACTCCAAACTCTATTTACAAACGTGTCACAATCTCGAAAAACTACAGCAAATAAAATCAACTCCACTCTGACAATAAATCCAATTGAAGAATGCAGATCTCCAAAACAAAACAGTATCACTAAAAAACTAAATCAGTTATTTTCTACCTATATTCCACCCTTAATTGGTGACGTAAACACTAAAGATCGTTTGGTGTCTCTACCACAACATACTACCGTGGTAAAACGTTTTTATGAAAGTCTTACAAACTACATATCCATACTTTCACGTGTACGCTTATTATATATTCTAATATTTATTTGTATACTCCCAGATAGTCTTGTGCTATATAATCACATATATAGCACTAAGACAGTCTCTACAAAATCCAAGAACTTGCCCCTCGTGACTATTTTAAAAAGTTATGAAGCTATCTAACCAACCGAACTCTCCAACATAAAATCAAGCAAGTTCTTTTGAACACTCAAGTGTTCTCCAACAATACATATGATGATAATGATGATGATAATGATTTGTGTTGGATTATTTTAACCCTAATAAAAAATGTCGAAAAAAATTGAATATGAAAATAACAACCACAATTTTAAAATAAATTAATGAAAATACCTTAAAAATAATAATTAGATGGAAGAATATAAATTCATGTGAATAATAAATTATTTATTTTCCTTAAAAATATTTATTGCATTATCAGTAGGACTATTTTAATTCCAATGAAAATGCCCTTGTGTATCGTTTTATAATGAAAAAAATTTTGAATATGAAAATAGTCAGAGCAATTATTGAGAAAAAACAATAGTAGTCTTATTATTATTATTATTATTGTTATTGTTATTGTTATTGTTATTATTATTATTATTATTGTTATTATTATTAGAATTATCATATAATTAATTTAATAATATAATAATATTATATAATAATAATAATAATAATAATAATAATAATAATAATAATAATATAATTACTATCGTGTTTGGCCAGACAATATGATCTCTTGGGTGGAGCGAGTAAAGTTACAATAGTCATGGGGCGAAACTATATAAAAACATGTATATTATAAACGAAATTTAATTCTAAAAATATTTGCTTCATTAACGTAAATAATGCAAAATTTTCAATTTTGAAAATCAACATTTATTGAAAAATAGTCATGATATGACTTTGTTTGAAGGGAAATATCTGTGTCTGTGGAAAAGGAGACAATTTCGATTACCTTTAAGTACCCAAGATATTGAAATAGATAATGGATTATTGCTAAATTACTTTTGAATATTTTGTGCAATTTTGACTGTTTATCTATAAAAATAATCTTAGTTTTCAAAATTAATAATTCTCCTTGTTTTTATATCGGATGTGAGGAAAAAGCAACAGATGAAGCCCTGAGTAATTACATTAATTTAAGCGTTAATTTAACAATAAATTAAAATCGTAAAATCTCTTAAATGAGTTTATTAAACTCCTTGTACAAAATCTAACTTTTAAGCCCATGAAAATCATCCCTCTGATTTTTACTTCCAAATATAGCACACAATGCATTGACAACACAATCGAAGGGCTTTTTCGGAAAATCGTTCTTCACGATAAAGAATGTCTCCCCTACAAAAACCTCTAGGTGATTCCATATCAAATCACACAAATTTAAGGAATTTTTGAACTTAGTATGCCAAATTTTTAAACTTTTTAATTTAAAAATTTAATATTTTTCTACATTAAAGAAAAAATATGATCTTTCATTTGATGTATGTATTGAATTCTTTTTTTTAATCATTGTTGACTATTTTACTTTTAAATTAATTCTTCCCAAAACTGGACAGTTACCATAGTCGACAGAGAAAATACTACACTAATCTGTAAAATGTTCTACTTAAGTCTGGTAAGTTACAAAATGGGACCCCTATGTGTTTCTGAGAAATTAAATACTACAATAGAAATGTCTTCTATCTGTTTTGCTGCAAGGTCTGTCAGAGTGCCACCACATTAGCACGTGCGAATCCATTTCTTTTACTTCTCTTTACAAAGAATACCGTTAATTGATCTTTTCATAAAGAAATGAAACTATGTATTTTCTTTGTGCCTTCTACTCTTTTAGTATATCATTTTTCCAATAGTCTTCTTTCTAAGTATTACTCGGCTTTGCTAAAAATATAAAGGTTATGTTCTTCATATTATCATCAACCCGCTTAAATAATTTCCTGGGTAAATTTATTGGTTCCTGTAAGGATTGAAAGCTAGCTTTTATTAACAATATTACAGCTGTCCCTTCCCCCCTCACTATGTTGCAAGGCCCCTTTCCACAAGACGAAGAAACGAGCGAAGAAATGTCCTTCAGTACTCACATTGAAGACATCATTGTGGAACCATAAACTCGCATTGTTTTGTAATACTAGGCTCTCACCCCACTCGAAAAATATGTCTGTTAACGCTGTCATAATCTTACTTAAATATTATGAGTTCAGACATCCGTTTTTTTGTTTTTAAACTCTTTGCTTTCACCAAAGTAGAGCACACAAGAATGCATAGTAGGTATGGAATTAATTCACAGTGGTCTTTAAATTACATCTTCAATTACGAAAGAATAATTTTCTAAAAAACTCACTGAACAATGAAAACATCAGCATCAAATTTTATTTTTGTCTCAATAATAAAGCAGAAGACGACAAACAATGAGTAAAGCTAGCAGAAGACGTAGAAGGCTAACTTACTCTGTCATTTTGCTTATTACACGCATCAGGTGATACGTTAGGGTGATCAGGACCAGCGGAGCACGTTTATTTATCATTGTCACTTCCCAACATACGAGTATTGGCGGCATTAACAAGAATAGTCGATTCTCACTTTCTTGAAAAAACTTCACTTGACTCGTCATGAGAAGAAATTTTGGGAACCATGTTTTTCAATAGATATACATTTTTTGACTGTGAATTTTTAACTTCTCAAAAATGCTGGTTGTAATAAACTAAACGTGAACTTCTTCTGCAGAAATTGATTTTCATATTAAGAATATTTAAGTAACAGTAGTATTGATATTATTGTAAGACTACCCGTGATCACTAACGTAACAGAAAAACTCATATGTTTCGCGGATCCGTCTGTTTACACAACTGACTCCGTGTATCCGAGAAGAAGGCTACTCAATTTCAGACAGACCCTACCAGTGTTTATAACTAAACTTAATAGTCGCATTTCGTCAGAATACTTCCATTTGAAATATCAGTATATATAACGTATATGTTTTTCTGCGATTCATAACGTGACATAAGTCTCCGGGTTGCTATATGTTTGGTCGTCACGATGCGCCGTGTCTTCGCTGACCAGTAGTTCGAGCAGCGAGTCCGGAATGCAGAGGGCTGCCTACGTGCTCCACTGATAGAGCTGTTTTTTAAAACGTTATTTATGTGTGTCTCACTTTGAAATTTGGCAGATCTATACAACATTAGTGTAGAAATACACAAGCAGTGTTTATAATTAATTTAATTGTTGACCTAATGTAAATCTTTGCATTTTAAAAATTAAAATATATTGTAAATATTTAAATAGTATGTGTACAAAAATATTTACATTTCATGAAAGTACACTTTTTTAAGGTAAATTTAAGTGTGGTTTTATCTTTCTGAAGGAAACGGTATTTGCGCAAGAAAATTGTCATCATTAGCGCGCTCATGATTCTTTAGAAAACAAATATTGGTAATGTTTCTTAAACGGGTGGAATAAGAAAAAAAAACGTGTCACTTATTTTCAACCTTAGACTTCATTAAGAAATTCAAGCCGCTAAAAAATAATGATGTTTTGTGTGTGTTCGATTTGACGTGGAATGATTCCTCTACAAAACATGTCCAGCATGGAGAGCCCTGCACCCAGCGACATTAATACAATGCTAACTCTACAAATTAAAATCCTCCGAAGACTTAATGCACCTTCATTTATTACGAATAGTGACATTTTACATTACAATCATAACTCCCAAATTGCAGAATTAACTTTTCTTTGAAACTTTATACAATCTTGCCTTTCTGTTGTGTAAGATTCCTTAAAGCTGTCCTCAAACGAATGAAATAAATAGTACGAAAAAATCTCACACTTCGCGTGAGCCCGTTCAGTCCCGCAATTCCATTTTACATTAGACAAAATGTAATTCAACAAACATTTTAAACATATTTTGTGAAAGACAACGAAATCACTTAGGAAGTTTTCACTATAGTTCTGTCGTACACTACCCTACGTGACTCTAATGTCTCTTGGTCTCATCATATTTAAAGGTTATCATCGTTGAGATATTGCATATTTTATAAACTGCATATTTTTTATCATAAACACTCTATATATAACACACGAGTATACACTTACATTGTCAATTCCTAAATGACAGAGAGTTTGCTTGAAATGCTTAATGATTAAACACAGGAAAGAATATTAACCCTATTGGGTGTAAGTTTTAGAGTTTTATTTTTTTTCTTCAAAGTAATAGTTACATATAACTTTTATTTTGGAATTAACTCGCTTCCACAAGTTGTGATTGCGAGTTCGCAACTGAAGTTTTTTGATCGATCCTAGTTTCGAGTAATATTTATGGTAAGATTTTTGAAAAATAATTTGAGACTTGGTATGCGGCTGTCACCCCAACTGTTCTTATCGGTAAATTATGTGGTTTTCTCCGCTCAATGCCAGTTGCATGCTAGAGTTGTACCCTCCATGACAATCCGAAGACCGGGCGTTTCATCCTTCCCCACGACGCTCTCTTTTTCAGCCATAGAGTTCAGCGATGGGCGTATTATCCATCCTCGAATGTTCCATTCCCCACTGGCACAAGAGAATCTCCGACAAGCGCCGAAGATTCCGAGAAGCATTGCCCAACTACGAGTATTAAGTTGCGCAAAACACAAAATATATCTAGAGGTGGAAGAATAGAAATAATCATATAGCGTAATTGATGTAACCCTCGAACGAATCTCTATTGTTTATATCACGAGATCGGCGAACCAAATCAGAGGAACTCGAGATCGGAGAACGAAGTATTTTTCTATGAATTGAGTTGTGCAACATAAATGCGGTGCTCAGACTAAAGGTTGTCTTATACTAATCTTGAAGGCCGGTATATCGTCACCAAAGTGAGCATGCGTGAGTAAGCTCATTTTCATATGGTACAGTGGATTTCTCCACGTAAGGTACGATATATGATAAAAGGCGAATTCTTAAAATGAAACAATTGATACTAAATACAATATCTTGCAATTTTATAATATTTCTTGATGTGTTCTGATTGTGGATGGATTGAAGAGATTTCGTAATATAGAAAATTATTTTCACAGGCTGGTCAGGATTTCATATGAAATTGGATAAGAGTTAATATATAGCATTTATGTAAATATATAGCAAGTGACTGAACTTTTTCTTACTTCCATCATACTTTACAATCATTATATTTTTATTTTAAAACTTCGATACAACACTTTCTGTATAAAATCAAAAGCGCTTCATATTTTAGATATGAAGTTCTTGCGTAGAACTTTGGTGTCTGCCCCAATTCCTTAACTACTCTCCATAGGTCACAAAGGTTAAGCAAATAATCATCGCGGATTCCTGGTTGGATGACCGCCTAGGCACCCAGGGATCTTACGGCACTGCGTCCCTACCTCTCTAAAGGGATAAAAGGCAGTGACTGACTATGATTGACGATGAATGATAAAAAAATTAAAAGAAGTATTACTCCTCAAACAATCCACGCCAGTAGGTGGATGTATGAAACAGAACGTTGCTACGAATTGTAACAGAACTTTGAAAAATAAAATGAATAAAATAGCGCTTCATATAGTAGATCGTAGTGTGTTTCTATTGTAGTTCAAAATGAAGCGCCTCATTGTAGTTCAATTTTCATAATAAAAAGAAAATACGCGACTGATAGGTTATTTTTATATTTTTAGTCTTCGGTAACGAATATTTGGCGCGACCGCTTGACTAAATTTAAAACCGTAGCGATTGTTGAAGTAATAGTGTTAAAATATTTTGTATTTCATCAAAACTGTACTAATAGAGACAAAAGATTCTTGCCAAATTACTCTTAATTTTCAAAATTTTAAGTAATTCAAATTAGAAATCTCTAAAACAGGTGATGATAATCCAAAATATTTACGTAATGCTAGCGCACTTAATTTTTTATATTGATGAGCCTTCAGAATAATGTATAGGAAAATTGATATTTCCTTTTTATTGAGACAAATAAGACGTTAAAATTGACCACGCACCAGTCACAGTCGACTTGTAGGGGTGATGACGTCTCTTGTCCCGAAGGGCAGATTTCTCTTCCTCCCATCTTCGTTTACCTGGAACCAATAAAGTTTAATTCTTCAATGAAATCCCTTTTCAACACGCTGATTGTCCAAGATAAAATTGACGTAATAAAATAAAATTTCGATACTATAATTTCTTAGAGTAATATTCGAAAATCTGTAATTATATTACTCATCGTGACTGAATTTTTATAAATTAGAAAATATCTAAGGATTTAGAATAACATTATAAAGGTTTGAGTGTGTTATTAGGAATTTTAAAAATGTTTTACAAAATTGATGAAGTTGCATAAAAATATTTTAATATTTACATTATTTAAAAATAAGGCTTCTTTGGAACATCCCTTTATATACAGCTAAATAAAATAAATACTTTCCGAAAAAAGACACTTCTAAGGCATGCCACAGGAATTGCTGAAATGTTGTGAGATTATTAGTGAAGACATAGTACAGTAAATGCTATAGGTACCGTAAACACGGGATCCTTGGACCTAATTTCTCAATTCCACCGTACGTTTTCTTCACCAGTCTTCGAAAACTTTAAAAAATTCTTTTATAATTTTTTTCTATCAAACTAACGGACTAATGTAAAATGCTCGAGAATTGTTTGATAAGATATATTTAACATAAAGTGGACAGAAATGTTTTGAAAATAGGGTTTAAGTTACTCAGGTGTCTGGGCTACTTGAAGTTTTCTTATATAAAATTATTGAGATTTCCACTGGGTCTATGTTAGTTACTAGATTTTCTGATATAAATATAAATGTAAATGTGCTACAAACATGAAGATAACTTAATTGGCTGAAAGATAATTTTTATTATCCAATGTTTTGTCGCTTATTGTGAGCTCCTAATTAAAAATAACTTCACCCAATCCCGCCTTGAGAGTTTGTATTCGAAATAGTGACAGTTGTGCGCACGCATATTGTACACACTTCAGAATAAATCTTAAATCGACTTCATCAACCGGAAATCTGACATGCGGATTTTGTCAAGGAGATTTGCAAAGTCTAAATCTTCATCTTCGGTAAATACTTTTAGATGGCCCGGATTCTGAATGTATTTGTTCTTCAGTTCCCGCCTTGTAGTCGATATACTTATTTTAAAGGAAGCTTCTGCTTGTCTTTGTTACATTATTCCCGACTGGATTGCTGACAATATTCCTCAACGTGGAGGTTCGTAAAATCTGCATATTTCCGTCTTCAGTCTAGTCTTTTTTCTACTTGGCTACGGACAGATTAAAGATGTTGTCATTGCCAACAATATTTTTTAATGCAATAGCAGCTTTCGATGGCTAAGCCATCGAAAGCTGCTATTGCATTAAAAATATTGTTGGCAATGACAACATATTTAATTATTTTAAAAATGCCAAAGATATCACACCACAACATCTATATACGGACAGATTACTAAAGAAGCAAGAGAAAATAAACGTTGAAGTTTTAGATATGGAAATAAAACGATTAACGTATTAAAAAAGAAAGTTGCGGGATCCTTGATCCCACATTAAGGGTCCAAGTAGCCCGTGATGACGGTACTAAAAAAAATACACAGCAGACGAGATTCATTCAATTTTTACACATAGACACATAAAAATATTTGAATCTTAAACATTCTAAAATTGATAACTGATCAATAAAACGAGTGCAACAATATTGTAGGTAGTATTAATTTTTCTGTACTTTAGAGACCTGGTGGCCATTATTTACATGGTCTCTATTAAGTGAAAGGTCATGGGTACCCGAAGCAATCATTATCTATTGTTTGCCTGCAACTTTGCTTGTCTCTTTATTCACAATCACATTGTTATGAAGGACATTTAATTAAAAATAAATTGTTGTCAAACTCAAAACAAAATTTTTATTTGAGAAATTGTTTGAAAAACACATATTTTAATGTGACAATCCCAATCGGTTGCATCTTATAAATATGAATGACGTTTTTATATTTTTATTCCTGCATTATTTGTTGAGTTTACAGTTATTGTAAAAGTGCAAACATCATCAACCAAAAAACAACCAAAAAGTGCAAACAACTTCTAAGTTAGAATATAAAGTTTATTTTGATCGTATGGATTAGACTATATTAAATAATACAGAATCAATTATTGTCGCACAAATAGTTAAAATATTAATTATAAACATGCCTAAGTAATAAAGTTACATTTTTATCGGGGTAGGATTTTTATGAGATACACATTAGAACTGAGATATATTTTTACAATTTACACCACTAAAAAATGTAACCTCCTGACTGTTAGAAAGAGAACAGGATATGTTTATTGTTGGAAAAACTCACCTAAGGAACTTTGGTTCTCTCTTAAATGAACTTCAGTGATCTACTGTAAGTATCGATAATAGAAGAGAACAATTTTCAAAATCACATTACGTTGTAAGAACACATTCAGAAATGATTCCAATAAAAATGTCAATATACTAAAAACCGATAAGAGGTCATTAATTAATGTGATTGAATTGCACAAAATTTTATTTTCCAAGAAAAGTAAATTTGAATATTATTTTTAAATTGTAAATCAGAAGATGGAATAAGTATAAAGTGAAATATAAATAAATTATTACATATTTACTCGATAAATAGCTGAAAATGTATATTTTGACATTACAAAATATCTTGTGTTTTCCGCAAATCAGAAAACACTCCATTTCTGTTTTCAACAGCGAACATTTACTCGTGGGGATGGTCAAATTCTATTGTTTTTTCTCACATGTCTGTACCAGTATATAAGCTTCTCTTACGTTTAATACAGTGCACTGTTCAGGACAATGATTTTAAATTTCAAACACGCCACTAGCAGGGCGGTTAAGCGGACGGTATTGCGAACACCGAGCGACGGGCAGCCAGCTCCCGGCTGCACTTTGAATGGCACGCCGAGGTTCGAGGGGGACGGCAAGACGGGGCAACCAGCTCGGCCCAGCACTCGCGAATAATCAGCAAAATTCCGGTCCGCTTGGCCACCCTTCGCTGCTTGGCGACCGTCGCCGTCGTCGGGGTAACGCTCTTCTTTTGAGAACGAAGACGTCTTCGCGGTGACGGGCAAGAGGTGGCAGCGCAACGTGCGCGCAAAAAAAGAATAATAATAATAATAATAAAAAAAACCTGCTCTGCGAAACTAGGGTGCGGGCGCGGGCGCGGGCGCGGGCGCGTGTAGGGAAAAAATCCGCGAAGGAAGGGCAGGTTTGGCCGGTCAGAGGCCGGCGGGCGCTCCCCGAAACGGCGCCGGTGCACCGCGCGGGGCCGCGAAAGGGCAGCACCGTGCCTCGCCGCGCTGCTCTCCACTGCACGCCAACGGCGCCGACCAGCCCGGGCGACGCGCCACGACCGCCGACGCCTCCAGCAGCCGTCGACGCAGTAGCCCGGCCGATGCTGCTCGTTCGGATAGGTAAAAGGACGTCCTGCTGCTGCGATTTCGATCCGATAGGGCGGGTTTTTCTTCTTCTTCTTCTTCTCCTTTTTTCTTTTCTTCTTCTCTATCTTGCGCCTTCCTTTTGTTCTTTTTCCTCTTTTCCTTATTTTTTCCGGTTTTTACTTCTGCTTTATTCTCCTACTTTTCCTCAATTCTTCTTTTTTCTGCATTTGTATGTTTTTGCTTTTACTTTTTCTCTTGTATTCTTCCTTTTTCTCTTTCTTCTTCTTCTTCTTCTTCTTCTTCTTCTTCTTCTTCTTTTTCTTTCTTTCTTTCTTTCTTTCTTGTTTTGTGACTATCGTTGGCAATCACTTTGGGCAACTCTGCCCTGTGATCTCCGACAAGGAACAGATTCTCGGCTGTTAAATTCCGGTTCTTTCTCGGAATTCCACAACGAATCTTGCTGACTTTCTATTCCTCGTCTGACAGGTTTAGCATCTTTTTTGTTACGATTTACATTTTTTTGAATTTTTTTCACAGCAATGACAAAAATGTACTACTTTCACCAATTCTTCAAGTTATAAGTAGAATTTAGTTTTCTTCAATGTTACTTTCTTTTTTAGCGTTTTCTTACTATTCTGACGCCTTTTGTTTTACTTTCACTGTACAGTTTAGAGACGGTAAAAAAATTATAATCGGCATAGCCACGTAACCACCACCACCACCACCATCACCACCGCCACCATCACTACCACTACTACTACTACTATCACCACCACCACTACCACCACTATCACCACCACCACTACCACTACGATCACCACCACTATCACTACCACCAAATCTACTGCAATCCACCATAAGTACCACTACCATTACAACATTCAACAATGATAACAAGAACAGCCGCAATAATAAGAACAATTCAGAATTTAAACCAAAAAGGTTTTTTATTTGCTTCAAAGAATCATCATCGATGGTTTTTTAATTTATTCATATAGACAATATTAGAATAGTCCATAACTCATATTTCGATCAGCAAAAAACCAAGAAAAATTTTTTTTCAAGACGCTTCCTCAATTTATGCTTTAACATTTGGATTAAAAAAACTCGATTCTTTAGGTGCTTCGTAATAAGTTGCTGACGATTTGTTAAAAACAAATTTCTCCATATAATTAGAGAACCATTTTTAAATTACTTGCAACTATTTTCATATTCAGAGGATACAAACTGTTTAACATAATTATAAATTGATGTCACTACACAATATTCACCGAGAAAATAATAAATTAATTTCCTAAAATTTTGGTGGTTTCATTATACGTGAATTTCTGAAAAAGACTTATTTTCCAATAAAAATGGCAAAATTTAAACAGCTCGTGATTGTGAAAATAGGAATTTTCAAATTATGTTAAGTCACATCGACATCTGCGGTTATTAGCGATTAGATGGAAAGGCATTACATAACATTTACATCAGTTATAAGAATAATGTCTAAACAAAAAATACAGATAAATATACCTAAAAGTTGAATTTGTAGGATTATATTTTATTTGAGACACTACTTAATTACAGAATTGAGTAGTTTTCTTTGATAATCCTCGAATGTTATGACAAGTTCATGGTCCAGCTCATCTATTTTATACCTGGGTCAAATGCGATGAAACAGAGGACATTGTTATAACAATTGGTTAATGTTGAATGTATTCCTCGGCACACAGGTCGAGGGGAATATCTTGTCAGAATTATTTTAAATGATCATTTTAAAAATATTTTCTATAACTTGTAATTTTATGTTTTTCTAGTTTCTGTTTGTGGATATGGTCGCAACTGGGCGCGAAATGTTGTAGTCACGTATATTCTACATGTAAATGTGAATGTTTTAAGATATAACATGAGGAGACGAGCAATACGTGCATGGTTTCTTGCGCTCTGGTACGTCTATTACAACGAACCAATTGGAAACCAATCCTCATTCTAAAACTCAACATAATCATTAAGAATAGCAAATGACAATTTCTTATAGTTAATTGTAAAACCCATTAGTTATAAGACCAATGTATACTTTTATATTGTTGGACTCAAAAAGGCATGGAATTCAGAAATGTAATTTCTTCCCCGTTATAATGACACCGTAATCTTCAGAGTCATTGATTCCACCGAATTAAAATTCTTCTGTAAATTAAGAATATATGAATAATTATAAGTGAATTATAAAAATCACAAAACAAATAATCTTCATTTATACGAATGTTAGAACTTAGCTTAAAAACTGTTGTGTATTTAGTTCATATTCTTTCCTTAGTTCAGAAAGGAGGCATTTATCAAATATACGGTTTTCAGAAAAAACAACAACAGGGATTTATTATTTTTCTAACAGAGAGCAGGAATGAAAAAGAGAGAGAGAATGAGAAAGAGAGAGGGAGAATGCGAAAGAGAGAGGGGGAATGAGAAAGAGACGGAGGGAGAATGAGAAATGGGGAGAGGGAAAATTAAAAAGAGGGAGAAGGAAAATGAGAGAGAGAGAGAGAGAGAGAATGAAAGACAGACAGACAGACAGACAGAGAATGAGATGCAAGACGTGACTTAGATGAGTGAGTATGACGCAAGCATCGAAAGAAAGTTAAAAAAAGTGATGATTCCCTGTCTTTTCAATTTTAAACTATCGTGCTGCTACAAGTATTTTTTCCTTCAAAATATATATCATTTTATTGGTTAATCCAACTTGTTTGTTCGTTTCTTTTATTTTTATTGTTTTTATTCTATATTTTGTAATTCTAAGGCTGTCTTCCCCATAATTACGTGAGCTCCTGTTTTACTTTATTGATACTTTAACAAACTCAAACTAAAATACAATGTCGGGTACACCAGATCGACAAACCATATTTTCTTGTTATTGGTACAATAGATACTTTCCTTTTTGCTGTGTTGTTACATGAAATACAAAGTAAATAATTTCGGTTTAATCAAAATTTTCTTCATTAGTTCTGAGTAAAGTTTCATATGCTAAATATTTGTATACGTCTTTTAAATTTTCCAAATTTATTTATTTTTGTTGTTTGAGGTAAACATAATATTTTTTGTATCAGGAATATTCCTAAAAAGAGTCCAATAGATTTGAAAACTTCCCGATTTTAGATCTAATATCTTCATGCTAAAATAAAAAATATTGAAATAATAATAGCTGGTAAGAAATTTGCAACTACGTCAATAAATAGTGTATAAGATAATATATCTTAAATAATAGTGTTTCAGAGGTCTATGAACACATAAAGTTGCCATGAAATATTTTTTTAATATAGTTATTGAAGACTTATGATTCAAATCTACAATTAACGTTAATTTAATTTTAGTTAAGAATTTAAACAAAATTACTTTACATAACTATTAGCACAATAACAATAGCAATTTTGAAGTAAGAATTTCTACACACTGTGCGAATGTTGTCTCTATAACATATTACTGAGAACGTTTTCTAATGTCATCTTTGATCACACATTTATCTGTATTTTTTGCCTCTGTGTATATTGTGATTAGAAAATATAATATTTTCAGAATACATGCCAAGTGTTGCATCATTATATTTATTTTTATATGTTTCAGAAATCAAAGCAGCCAAGTTCTTCATTTTTGGATGCATACCAGGCAGCAATTGAGGGTATGTATATTGATGGAGTCGTATAAAAGCACACGTACATCTTTACAAAATAGAAGATATTGTTTGTTTTAAACTTTAAACGTTAGTTAAGAAGTTTTGCCACTTATCCGTTTTCAAATAATTCACAATTTTATATTTTTATTAAAAAAATGAATCGTGTTTTCAAGACGTGACGTAATGATAATCCTGTGTATTTGAATCAAGAAAATAATTAGAACTGTTTCGGGATATATATCACGTTTTTCACCAAATATTTACATCCCTGTGCTATTATTTGCAACGAAAACATTGTAAATGATTTTAAGTTATTGAAAATGGACTGTAATTGGAAGTAACAATTGATTTTCTCCAACTTTACAACCTCTACTGTGTCTATTAGATAGAAATTAAAATCGAAACAAAAAACACTCTAAATAGAAATATAAGTAATTCAATTTGTGTGAATGCATGTTCTGAAAAATATGAAAAAGAAAAGAGAAAATTTGTAAAAGAAAAATATTAAGCAATCTCGCCCAATAATCATTTCGAAATGTCAAAAGTACTTGTAGCAAAGGAATTCATAAAAGTGGAGAAAATTTTCTCTATCGTTTATCTTACGTTACAATCTTTTCTTTTATACTTGGCAGTTTCTCCTCCAATTTTGGAAAAAAAAATATTTTCACTCCCCAATAGGAGAAAAATAATAATTTCCAGAACGTATCTAGAAAAATAATAATTACATATTCATAGCCATATTTTACAGAAGAACGTCAATCACTATTAGATTTTCTCGAGACGTTACCAAAAGTAATGTATATTTATTTAGTTATACTTTTTATTTGTGCCCAACAGACTATGCCACGCATACAAAATTATATTTGAACATTTTACCGTTTGAAATGTAAATGATACAACGTTTTCACTAATCATATTACTGTTGTCATTATTATCTAAGTGAACATTCTTCCTGCTACG
Source organism: Gryllus bimaculatus (assembly GCA_017312745.1). Classification (NCBI taxonomy): domain Eukaryota; kingdom Metazoa; phylum Arthropoda; class Insecta; order Orthoptera; family Gryllidae; genus Gryllus; species Gryllus bimaculatus. Next base: position 193,423 of record BOPP01000239.1, on the reverse strand, counting down.
CCCTCCCACTGAACAGTAATTTTGAGTCCCTAATGGTGTGAAAACATCGCTTTTAGAGTAAGCTCGATTTGCACGTTTATCTAACAAATGTAAGAGGTTGTTTTATTTGGCATCCAGGATCCCGAGTTCGTATGGTGAAGTTCATTAACTTCCAAAACATTTTCCAATAAATTCTTGCATCTAACAATAAGTTTACTAAGCTGTGTGTAAGAGTTAGTAATCTCACTATATGCACTTTTTCCTTTCTCTCTAATTCATCAGGCAATTTCCCATCGCCATTGAATTAATTTTTACATTGATTCATTTTACAACAAAATAGACATCCAAAACTACATCGATCCAACCATTGTCTTTGGAAACAATACGCAACTCTACTACTACCTATATTCTTGTTCCTGGCAAGAACTGGATTCATCTCAGGACATATTTGGTTTTTGCGAGGAAGATGTTATACGAATATGACTTTAATAGGAGTGACAGATTTTCAGAAATGAATTGGAACGTGACATTAGTGTTTTTTGTAACATTTTTAGTTATAGATGTTGGTTGAATAGCAGAAAAAAATTGGATAGATCTCCAATAGTGAATTTTTGGTGTGTCCATATTTTGCTTATGAATTGTATTGTAATGACTTAAATATAGTTCTATATAACGTTTATACATTGTCAGAAATAGCTATATGAAATATTTGTTCACCTTTTCCGATTTTGGCGTAGATAAAAAATCGTAATGGGATTGTTAATTATGACCACTGGTGTACTGTATGTGGTCTTATTCGTGGATGTAGTATTTAATGTTAGACACAACGTACACTAGAAGAGAGATCACTAATGACGATTTCATATTACTCTTCTGAAGGAAAGAATAGAAAACCTTGATTCTTTAATGTATTCTTCACATTTTTATTATATCAATAATTTATAAATCCTAATTTATCTACATAGTAAATAAAATCTACTGTACTTCTATCGTCTTCGAGAAAGAGTTCCCACGCGTATTTCGTAATAAGATGCCCAGTTCTATCGAGCAGCATTGGAAATCATGTTGAGTAAAACATGATAGCACCTATTATCGGAAATGAGTACAGGAAAGGACCTTCTCCACTGTCTCATAGGCATCCCTCGTTAATTGCGGGTGAACTGCCTCGACTGAAGCTTAGTCATAGGTCTGGATTGATGCGTTACCAGAAGGACTAATTACCGACCGAGGAGGACGCAATCGGCGCGGTGCGTTCTGAAATATTTGGTTTCCCTGCTGCAGCCTGGTGGTCTTTCTGGTTGGTGTATTCGCCGCCGTATCGGATTCCGTATGTTCAATGTAATCCAGCCCAGTTGCTTCGGCCGGCGCGGCCGACGCGGCCGACGCGCAAATGTAAAAACGTAAAAAGTAGCCCTTTAGCCCTTTTCCGCGTGGGTAATCGGTGAGCTGGCTGATGCGGCGAGGATAATCCTGGCGGCACTTTCCTCCCTGCGAACCCGCTCCACACACGAAGACTAGAAAAATCAATGGGAGTGGGTGGGGGAGAGCGGCGGCGGCGGCGGCGGCGGCGGCGGCCGCCGTGCTGGCTAGGCCCTGCTGCAATGACAGCCCCGGAGCCGTGCGCTCGCCACGCCGCGCCGCGCCGCCCCACCGCCCGAATATATTCCTTCCCATACGGTTTCCATACGATTCACCCGCTCTTGCAAATTCGGGTTTCGATTTCATTTGGCTTCGTCATTCGTGTTCTATCGATTCGAGCGAATTTCGTTTCTCAGAGTTTTGCATCTGCGTAGAAGGGGAAGGTTTCTCATATAATACGACAACAATAGGCAAATAGTTATTCTATTTTTATTTGTTTCCATTTCCATTTCGGTATTAAATGTAGAAACCGTTTTATAAACAATGCTTCAAATCGATTCAAAGTAAAACGGTTAAACGTTTTTAAAATGTAGTTTTTGGTTTTAGAACCGAATTCATCATTATTTATTTCCGTTTTTGTGTTCCCCCCTGAGCGAAAATGTCTCCTTTCGGTTAATGATCCTTTTTCGTCTCAGTGCCGTGACGTCAGCGAAAGCCGCCGCCCGCGCCCGCGCCCGCGCTGTGTCCGCATCGCGCCTGGTGGGGGCTGACGGGGACGTCGTCACACATCATGGTCCCCCACCGATGGCTGCTGATGTGGGAGGAAATTATCTCGTGGCCAAGACAGCAACAGCGTTTTCTATGCGATTCCACAAAGCGTGTGATGTGTCTCGAACAGAACCCGTCTGCGTGAAGGGCGACAAGTGATAAATTTCCTTGCATGCCGGGGTATAAGGCACGGATAATTAATGCGCACGCATCACAGGAGAAATAGTTTGAAAACTGAGATAAATTATATGCGTAGTTGTTTCGTTTCGTTAATACTCTTGTTGTAAATTATCTTTTTGAATGTTTCTTTTTATATTATTATTATTATTATTATTATTATTATTATTATTATTATTATTATTAAAGTTTTGACAACTACATTTCCTGAAAAAGGAGAATTATTGACATTGTGCTGAAAACATTCCGTATCTTGAGATATCTTCAAAAATTCGGTGGACAGAGTACCAAGAATATAAACTATATGTCAAATGCAAATATTGCAAACTATGTTGCTAGTCTCCTTGTCATTTCAATCACTAGACTAATTTAATGTCAGATATCACTCTATGATACATTCTGAATTTACTTCAGTTATCTAACTGGTGAATTTTAGGGTTCGATGTAACAATAACTGTGTACTAGACAAACTTCTTTGAAGTATGAGTATAATACCAAAGCGTGGATCAGTGTTACTCGCAACAATACTAAACTCTTTAGCGTTTATAATAATACATCTGTGTTTGAGCTACTATCGAAACGCGCAACATCGAACACGTACGTATATATATAATAGTTTTAAGATCGTAATGTTTGAAAGTCGATTAAACGACACCAGACTACTTTGTCCTTGATCCAGCGCATTACAATTGCCATACTACTCGAAATTATTATATGAGAGAAACTTGTTTCCAAGTTAAATAAAAGTCTCGAATCATTAATAATGACTAATGATACCTTCTGCTAGTGTGCTAACTAGCTATATAGAAAACACCTCATTCTGCGAAAATACCTCGCATAAGAAGTCTTTAAGAAAATAGTTTAAGATGTCATAGGGTATTTTCCACTTTTAAAATAATATTGAAATAGTTTATAAAGTATGCTAGAAAAGCCAGAGTAAATTAAAAATGAAGTAGGTAATGTGGCTGCTGCAGGTATTTTAGAGAGGTGAAGGGTGCGAAACCACTTTATTTGCGTCTCAGCGCTACTCTCGCGATGAAAAAACTGGACAAGCCAGATAGTGTACCCGTTCCATTGCATGAGAAAGGGAGGGAGGGAGACCCCCTCTACCACGAGGATGACAGAGAGTTAAAGAAATTTGCCTTTGAGAATGCTATCACTATGTAGTACTTTTAGGCTATCTTTTGTATATCAATACGTAAATGAAAGGAGAACTTAATAAAGTATCTGTGGTCATGGATTAAAATATCTTAAGTATATACCTTTAGTTAAGGAATAGAGAATTTAAGGTTACATATCTAGCTTCTAGAATGCAGTATTGCAAGAAAGTCAATTTAATCTATTTTAAGCTCTTTATTTATTATTATGACTTGTGTCTGACGAATCAATTGAACGAAGAGATCCCATAACATTTTTTCATATCCATCTTCTAATCCAGCCACACGTCTCAAGATATAATCGCTCAGAAATGGATGTTTTTCTTTCGTTAGAATATGATATGCCTTTGTGCCGATAGGACAATAGCCCAGAAGCCATTCTAGAAGGGGTCATTCCTGCGTTTCCCTGGATTTACCTGCGGCACTACGAGTGCCGAGCGCCACTTGCGAGGATCAAAGGCCGCCCGAAGGTATCCGCTCTCTCCATTGATGAGGCACCAAGACGCGACCTTGCCTCCGGCCACTGACCGAGACCCAACATATTGACATATATTTGTCAACATGTGTCTGATTACTTGTAATTATTGATATGTTTTTCATTTGTTTACGTTAAAAATTCGCATCGGAACTATATTTGTCATTTTTCGACTGAAACGATAAAAGTATGCCACAAGTTTTGATTTTGTATTTTTGTGGTTAACGTTTTAACCACATTTGTGGGCGCCGCGCCCCGCCCCGCGCTCGAGCCTCGGTGCGCCCCGCCCCGCC
>BOPP01000239.1:128447-187389 GCA_017312745.1 Gryllus bimaculatus | reverse complement strand
CACGGGGAGCGAGGCGGGCGCTGCCCGCACGGCGGAGACGGCCCCGCGCGGGCACGGGCGTCGGCTAGGCGCGGGCGGGCGACGACTGCACTTCCCTGCGATATGTGCCTGCCCCGCGGCCCGCGGTCTGTTTTACGCCTTGCCCCGCCAACCCGCACTCCAAGCAAAGGAAATCTGCGGCTTCACCCCTGCTCTTATTTTCAAAATTTAAAAAAATGTCTTGAAACGGCTAGTATATTTGTTTCTTTCTAGCTCTTTTTTCTTTGTTGAACAACTATGCGAAACGTTACAATTTCATGCAATACTTCATATAAATATTCACTAATGTTCAATTAAAAGTAGAATACTTTTGGTCATTGAAACTGGTCAAATGAGTTAGATAATAAGTTTCTAATGTGACTAGTAAATTCGTTATAGAAATGTTATAGAAAAATACTCATATGTTTTTATAGAATTATAATAATGTACATCAATGATGTAAGTTGTCACGAAAAATCTGAAGATATGACAAGAAGCTTTTCAAAAATATAGGAAAGTTCATTCATTGATATTATTGTCGGAGACGTCGGAAACGTTGCGCCACTGTAGAGTATGGCAACTCTCTAAGTTTAAACTCTAAAGCAACTCTAAGCAACTCTAAAGTTTAATATATACGACTTACTGTTGTTTGCTGTTTCTTTTTAAACATTTTGTTTTAGATTTATAAATAAAATGTTTGCTAACAGTGATACCTTGTAAAAAAATATCAGGGGAAATTTCTAGCCATCACTATTTTATTGCCTAGGATGATTTTGATCGCGATGATATAAAAATTACAACTATAATTTGGCAATATGAACAAATAAATTACAGAATATAGTGTAGAGCATTAGGCCAGAAGCGTAAACACAGTGCACCGAACATAACGTGCAGGGCCTCGGCAGAGAAAAAATTCTGCCTTTCAATTTCTTATGATTTCTTGAATACATTTTCAGATTGGCTCCGACGATGATCGTTATGCTATTGAAAATATGTTAAGCAATAAAAACAGTGACCTAGACACCTTTTTTAGAATTTCACCCTCTTGCATAAATTATTTCCTCGAATCCACACATTATTGCTGTGAGAAAGAAGAGTTTGATTTATATCCAATTATAGACAATTGAGTCACAATTCATTTACGGTAGCCAGTTTTTTAAATTTTGGTAACCCCATTTTCTGGTCTTTTTTTTTAAAATGTTTCCAAGATGTCCTTGATTTCTTTTCACTTAGAGTTTTCCTTAAATTTTCCCTAAATTCCCTATGATAATGTTATTGAAAAGAAATGTGCTTTAGGAGGTGGTAAAATAATTAGAATTTTCTTTTACAGATTGTAAGTGCATGTGGCTTCTTTGCTTATATTTTTTTCAAGTTATTGTTTTTTCTCATTTTTTTGTTCCATATCATTTTGAGCATCCCCCAAGTCCTCTAATGAAATATTGTTTTTGATTTCTTTTATTTTTTCTATTATTTATTTTTGTGTACACAAGACGCTTTCATAATATTACTATCTTCGAAAACAAAATAGTTATAACATTACTTTGATATAATAATAATATATTAATCTCCTTCTTTTGTCACTTTTGTTAAGACATTTGTGATAAATCTGTTTAATGTTATACAATAGGGTAACTAAATTATACAATCCTTTGCAAGAATGTTTTACTTAAATATACTCATCACAAACCCGCATTGCCAACATTACTCTTTTAATCATTTTCTTTCTGAGACACTATATGCGCATGATATCTAGTAATTGATACATCAACATGTCTTTCTCAATTACGCAAGAAATAAATAACGAACTAATATCATTAATTTATTGGTTTTAGGCCTTTTTTAAAATTTCAGTAATGGACTTTATCGCCCAAATAGAGTAAAACAACTTTTTCAATACCATTTTGATGATTTTGAAACTTGATGTTTTACCGATTACCTATGTTACTTACAAGAAGCTCTCGTTTCCATTGAATTAATTTCAAAAATTAAAATTTTCTAGTGAGCTGTCTCAATCCTGAAGCGTTTACTTGTATTTTGGGTCATTCTCCTAAGTATGTTTTGTTATGGAACCTACCGCAATAAACGATTTTCTTTGAACTTGATTCCTACGGATTTTATTTCTAAATTATTTTTTGTTTTTTTAAATAGCACAATGAAGAAACACGGGATCAGTGGACATCCTTGTTTTTTTGTTTGCATTTTCTTCGCATTCTTTGATGTTGGTAGTTCCAAATGAGTCTCTGTATCTGAAGAATATTGTTTTCCTGTTCTAACAATTTATGCACTTTTATCAATCACTAAAATATGTCTTTCCATCATCCGGTGGCAGTCTTCATCTATTGTGAATTCTAGACATGTTGAACTATTCATTTGTATACCTCTCCTAAGAATTTTTCTTAAAATTCAGACAATTACCCTTGCGCATTTCTAAAGATTCAATGTTTGTAAATTACATTTTTTCTTTACGTCTATTTTATATTCAAAACAATTGTTGTGTTTGATGTACAATAAAATGTTTCCTGCACTCAAAATTAAACTTTCGAAGTAATTATTATAAAATTGTTGAGAAATTATAACATTGTGTTCTAAGAGTTCTGCGACATACATTGCATTTTCATAGCACTGGGATTTAAGAAAGAATACACTGATTTTCATGTCAAAGGTGTGAAATTATTATTCCGCAAGAAGCATTTCAATTATTTCAAATCATTGAAATATTTTGAATTCCTTTTCTATTTTTAATTTTCTTAGAACAGTATTGGGGGCGTGTCCTTGAGTCATCCATCAGTTTTGTCATCCAACATTTACAGAATTTTCGATATCTTTAGTAGACGACCGTAACACTAAGATAATGTAATATTAGAGAACCACTACCAACTTTCTCGCATACAACTTATGTAGTATTGATAATGTATTGCAATGCTGCATCTAGGGCGATTTTTCTAGATGATAGCTCGTATTATGAGGCTCTGGTTCCAAAAAGAAGTGGATCAATTGTGAGCTTATATTCAGTAATTTAGTTTTCAGATTATGTTTTCATTTATTTTCAGATTATGTAGACGGCAAAACGTCTGTCTGCCCGTCCGTCTGTAGTCAATGTTACCATCTCAATCATTCATAGGATTTTCTCTAAAATTGATATTCCCCTTCGATCTTCCAAACTCAGCAAATCAACAAATACAGCAAAGAACGCTAAATAAAATGGCGCTAATGGTTTATTTAATTAAAGATCTGAATTACTGTCGAAAGTTGCTTAAGTTCAAAATTCTAGTACTGTCATTCAACTACAATATTGAAACATATTTTTTGAAGGCAGCTTATAAAATAAGAGCAGGAAAAATAATTAGAAAATACGAGTACTTTTCGCCCAATTTTGCGAGGAATAGGCAATGGGAGGAGATAGAATAAAAAAAAATATTTCAAAAACATATTATTTGCTCGAAAATAACTTTTTTTACTTAGATCGAAGTATGGTTATGAAAATGATTTAGATCCTATTTTCAGTAAACACAGTTTCTTCGAAAATATCAAAAAGGGAAGATTACGAATCCACAATGTCGAAGATAGAGATTTTTTCCTTGAATGAAGTATATTCTGAACTATTAGATATTTAAATAAGATTATATACCATTTTAAAAGAATCCGTCTTTTCCCAAATTTTTGCTTGAAACTGCATCAAAAGTTTTCTATAATTTTTTTTGTAGAATAGAGCAAATTTTGTTTACAAAATTGGCACAGAACCCATTTTCGGTTAAATATATGTATTTTTAAATTTGCAAAAATTGAACATCAACATGAAATAATATTGATAGAGATTTTTTATAGATTGAAATGTGTTCTTCAAAAATAGATCTTTATATAAAGTCATATACATGTTTTGTAAATATGAGTAATTGACTAATATTCCTACTTTCAATTTAAAATGTCCGGTATTTCTTTTGATGATGTCAGTCTTTCATGAAATATAAGGTTGCAATACACCAATGGCAACGCCATAATACAGGAGGCTGAAATTCAAAGAAACACTTTTCATTGTTGGACGATAATGTATCTCGTTATATGGAACGCAGGTTTGGAATTTCGAATTTTTGTTCGTATTAGCTGAAAAAGGTTTTCTCACTTGATTCGTTTAGATCGGTAATAAAATTTAAAGTGATAGCTCATATATTTTAATATGGATAGCAATTGCAGTATTATAATATTTCGTATCTGTTACAAATTGGATAAAGTATGTGCTGTTGCAGCACCACTTTTTAAGTTTGTAAGAGACAAGATGTTTGTATCACCATTGTATAACTTCTTCACATATGTGTACAAGAGAAAATTTGCCTAACGTTCTGTACGTGAACAAATTGTTAATGAAGATAATTTTGAAAACCAATTCAAATAATAGAAAATAATTTTATATTTCTCCTGTGTACGGGGTACGTGCCAATTACTACTACGAGTATCCCCTCATTGAATTAAATTATTTTAAAATAATGTGTTCTTATTTTGATTATTGTTTTGTGATAAATATCTTCTTCCTTGTCCAGATTACTCATTTTGTAGAGATATAATACACGATTAAACATGTTTTACACAACCGATTTAATTTATTCAAACATTGCAACATTTAATATTCCATTCAGATATCATATTACTGATTTTATCACGATCTCCATCATCATTTTCTTGTATTTGGGTAAGGATTTTATTTGGTGGCTTTTATCCTCATCCTAGTAATGAGGATTTCCAGTTTTGGAAATTTTCCCTGCTTTTCTTTTCCAAGCCGGATTTTAGTTTCCGTATACTGTGATAAGTTAAAACTGTTATAGTACACATTCTTTTCTTCGTCAAGAATGTTTGTAATTAAGTAATTTCTTCTTGACTTTTTCATTACATTTTCATCGCTGATGTTATTGCTGTTGTACTCTTGTATTTCGAGTTTCAAACTTTTCAACATTATTAGTCTTCAATCTTCGCCCGTATTGATCTTTGCACTTGAAAACCATGTACATATATTTTTCCTTTGGAATAACATGGACAAATTTTGAAGAATGTGTTTATTCGCTGTTAAACGCCAATCAGTTCTGGAGAAGCTAATTTCTTGCATAAAGTAACAAATTTTAAAAGTGATATTTTTTAAAGAATAATGAAGACCATCATGTTATAAGCAGTCATGCATTTACTATAAGGATTCGTTTTTTTTTCATTATAAATAATTGCCCTTGTTGCCTATTTTGCCTAGTTTGCCTAGTTTGCCCTATGCATATTTTTCCAAGTCTATAAAAATGTTCGTAAAATATAACTATATCAGACATCTACTCATTGTTCAAAAGTCATACTTCACAGACATAAATATAAATGTACAAAATAAAAGTTGTCATCTCAGTAAGGTCTCTTACACTAGAAGTCTCTTTCTCATTACTTGGGCGTCATCACACTCTTGATGCTGGCCATTCTGGAGAGATTCTGTAGTTTGGTTTGCCGTGCACCCTTACAATATCATTGTAAATTGATAAGAATTTTTAAAAAATTAAAAAAGAAAATTTAACCGTTATATCTTATTACTCATAGATTCATTTCAAAAATAATATATTTATCGCATATTCGGAGGTTTATTTTATTTAAAAATTACTAATTAAGCTCTAATATTTAACATGTGGTAATATATTTGTCTCATATTTAGATCTTTAATATTCAAGAATTTTCTTGAAGGAAATAGTATATCCTTCTTTTCCCTATGTAGTTATTCTTCCAGTATCCATTGAATGTCGCTAGTATTAGAAATGTTATTTTTTATTAAAACATTGCACTTTTAAACAGCTCGTACTCCTTTCAAAATCTTAAATGTAACATAATTCTATCTTACGGAACTAGTAGAGCACTGATCGAAGATTTTCCATAGTAGTTTTTGTCTCAAAACAGATTTCAGTTCTTCCTTTTCCCTTAATTTATAATATTTTTTTCTTTATTTGGAATTTGTTCGTGTACATAAATTAGACAAACCCAAAATGATGCGTACCAACACGTGTGAAGGATTAATCCAATGATTCTTCAAGAGTAAAATCAACCACTTAAATCTAATAGCTTAATTGTATTTTGTTTCTCTGAATCGAGGCTGTTTAAATAGTTATTGCTCGATGAATCGATAATTTTCTAGTATTTTCTGATGTGTGAGGCTTCTCATTTCTGCAGCTGTTAATATTCTCAAATGTTGACGGAGAATATTTCTAACGTGCCACGATGGAATCGTTGCTGATCTCAGAAGTTTAGCTTGAAGTCTTTGTAAAGTCCCATAGTTTGAGACGCATACTAAGCCGCCTAAATATTCCCTATTCCCCAAATAAACCCTAAAGGGTTTAATTATTATGTCAGTAAGCTTAATTATTATGCCAGACGTTTTGTCAGATAACCAGTAGTACATTTTAATTTTTTACCCAGTCCTTCCCGTTTTGTAATAATGTTTTCCAAGTTAACCTATCGACCAAGTAAATTTTTAATAACTTCTATTATTTCTTCTAAATTATTTCTAGAAGAATTACTTTGTTCGAGAGAACATGCATTTTTGTCGATGGTGAATGCCACCTGAGCTGACTTTGATATTGTTAACTTTTATGCGTCAACAGTTCAGCCACATATTAATGTTGTTGAGATGTGTCTGGAGTAATTGTGAGAGTTGTTAGATTTTCGTCCGCAGCGAAAAAAGCCTAGATCTGCAAACGTTGCTGTAAATGTGCAGTTTGTCGACCGGTCGGTCTGATCTAAATAATACATAGAAAATTTATGTTACTCACTTTGGTGGAATACGAACGTAGCAATTGGGAAGATTGTTGTCTGTAGAGTGTATTTTATAATCAAATCAGCATATACACAGTCATTATTTTTGTTGATTCGGCCAGCTATGAATGAAACTAATATCCATCTTCTGATATACTTCGATTACTGTTGATGTGTCGTGTCTTACTGTTCGTATCATTTCGACGAGAGTTAATTAAATTTGCAGTTCTTGTAATGCTTATCTTTGACAAGCACTATTCGTTGTAGTAAAATACATTTTTCTCTAGTTAATATTGAACCTATATTACAAACGCGAGTTGAAATTAGAAGAAAACGCCCCCGGACATTCGAGATAAGCCTGTGGTTTTGCTAAATACTCGGAAACAGGAGAAAATCCAAAAACAATGAATTGGGTACTATTTTGACTGAAAAATGGGGCATGTTAGACTGTTATTCCTAATCGTATACTGCCCGCATTTACTCAATTCTCATACTCAGCGCATCACTGCTGACGACATAGCTCTCCTCATTCGAAAGCAAGGCTCCAACGAAGAGACCGTGTGCAGTTCATTTCCTATTCATATGATACATTATGGAACAGCAACTTTTTGATATTCTTGGAAGAAAAACCATTTATACTGAATGTAGTTACTGCAATATTCGTGAAGACTGATTCTGTTAAAATATTTAATTTATTGCAGTGTTATACGAGAGTATTTTATTTGTTGTTCTTGAGCAGTGTCGGTGCTACATTTTTAATATTATTTTGTGCGGAATGTAGACCAGATTTTTTGTTGCTTCAGATCACTAAATAAAGCAGTATCTGCTAGCGAGTCCTCTCTTGTATTGCACGCTTCCGGTCTAAAATAATATTTTAGACGACTCACTCATGATATTGTCAAAGACGCAACGCAGAAGATGTAGCTTGAAATGTAAAGTATTTATGTCTTCTTAACAAAACTAACGAAAAAAAGTATTTTGTAATAGTTCTGAGAAGATTACAGGAATTGTTACAACCCCAGTCCTTGTAAGCGAAACCATTATTATAATTATTCCCCACTAAAAATTAAGAGTCAATAAGATGTAATAATATTGCTATAACACCAGTATACATCATATTTGAATTGTCAAAATAAATCGAATTTGTTTGCCTAAATACAAGTATGAAATTTAATGTAGGTTTTAAGCTATAGCCCGTCAACATGTTCGGAATAATCAAATATATATTTTTTTAAATATAAAATAATTTTTTTGCTTAGTTTTCGTGAAAGTTCTCTTGTATAAAAATACGTAAATCGGATTAATATTTATGATTCAATGGTCTTGAAAACGAGGTCTTAACCACATGTTGAAAAGAAAGTTAATAAATGAAGGTGGCCCGAGTTGAAAACACCTTTCCTTTTTGTCAAAACTATATTATTCTTTAGACTATTCATTGTGGGTCTTTTTTGTTAATTGTCATTAGTGATTACATCTTTACAATGTAATAAATTACAAAACAGTTGCAGTTGAGAATGCTTGCGACAGAAATTATGTTCGTGTAACTTGAGTACAACAAAAGAAAACGTAAATTGAGTACTCACCGAAATCATAAGAGATGCTGAAAGTGTTGTCTCCTAAACATGTTTTCCAGTGATCTGGTTTCTACCAACATAAATGCAATTTTTAATAGAAGGCTCTGATTGTGTGGAGAGACATTTCCAACACACTTAATTTTGCACACAATATGTTACTGAGTTTTGTCTGCAATTGACCATTTTTGTTGGATTAATTCGATTTCAGTATTGGAATAACAATAGCAAGATTTTGGTATTTTAGTAAATACATATTTATCCCGTATAAGGTATATTTCATAAAGTTATTTTTCATTCAAGGTACTAAAAGTTCTGAAAGAATATATTCAAAGTTGTCAAGTCCAGGTGATGAATTTCTGAAATTGTTAATAGTTGATCTGAATTTTCATTATAATAATATCATTTATTTTTATGCTGTAATTTTTAACATACGCTACTAAGTCTATATGATCATTTTACTGATGGAAATAAGTATATTTTTGGTGAGCTGAAATTCATGACAAGGTTACAAGTAGGGGAATTTTCCTTGTCTTTAGAGTCACTAACAATTTTATTGTTTTTGCTGGTAAAAAGAATTTCATTACTTTCCTTCTTTCCTTGAATCGCGTTTATAGTTGCTCTTTTGACTTTCATATTTTCTGTAGACTTAAAACAATGTTTGGACGTGAATCTCATTTGTTTTTTTTTAATTACTCGTTTTAAGTAGCTTGCATCTTTTTGCCGTGCATTTTATTTTCTTCAGTATTATGCGTTTTCTACTGGTTGAAGGCTTGTTTACATTTTTTTGTGGAATTTTGCATTCATCTTTTCACCAGAGGTCTGCTTTAGATTTATTTGACGGTTTGATTGTTTTAATTGATTTATTATCAGCGTTAGTAATGATCTTATTGAAAGTTTCACTGATATGTCAATATCTTCTGTTTCATAAAAGATATTAGTATTTAATAAGCACTTACTGATGACTTTATTAAACAGATAACAGAATTAGCCACGACGTAGTTCCGTCTTGACATGCTTATAGTTGGTGATAGGTACTGAAGGAGTTGTTAATATTTATGAAGTTAGGGAAATGATCACTATCATAAGGAAACTAATTACATTGAAGAGTTGTAAAACCATTGAAAAATTTATATAGTGAATTCACAATTTCACTTGTATTTCAATTGCTCAGATTAAAATGTGTGGATTTTTCACTAATTAGTAGAAACAAATCTGTTTCTTCCATTACAGTTTAATACAAAGGCCTCTTGAATCTGCTTTGGGATTCACGTATGGTGCTATGGCTGTTACATAACCAAGTATGATAAAACACTAATCTATTAATTTTATATTTGATACCGTGTGTTTCAAAGGAATAGTTTAGAGGTAAGTAAATATTGCAGACCCATAATGATATTGGTGCCTGAACCTCAATAGCAATCATTTCTATATCAGATTATATGGTCATTTTTAAAGGGTAAATGGTTTGCTACAAAAGTCTACAACCACTGGCAATGTTAGAAGAAACACGACTTTTGTACAAATGTTTAAACCATTGCATCCTTCTTTGATTTTCTGATTTAAAAGTGGCCTTCTTTACACATATTGTCTTGTTTCAGTCTCAGGTTTGTGATTGTTCCAAAGTAGTTGCAGCTTTTGGAGCCTAGCAAATAACATTCATATTTCATTGTAAGATTTTCATTAATTTTATTCGAGGTGTCTATTTCAGAGACTTTAGGCAGCCGTTTGCTTTTTTTATCATCAGTTTATTTACACGTCTTATGAACCCCTTCTTAATTGATGGTAGGGGTAAGTATTAGTAAGTATTTGAATAATAAATTGAAAGTCTTCAGTGGAGCCTTTTACAACATACTTGAAGTGTTAATCCAAAGGAATTTAAAAAAACAGTTATTCGTAATTCAGAGGGAGATATTATAATTACTCTTTTCTAGTTTCTTTTTTTCCGTACTGGTCTAGTACAAGGATTCCCTTCGGTTGTAGACTTACTATTTTTCAGAATCTACTTGTAATGATGCATCAACAGAAGTGTCCTCTTTTGAATGAGTAAAAAAGTTATCATCAATTGGTTAAATATCTTTACCTTTTTTAAGCTAACGTGCAGTTTTGGGAACTTCCCGAGCAGTTCCCATAAGCCCAGCGATATGGCACTGAACGTCTTTGCAAATTTCTTTCCTCTCATTGTTTAAACGTTTGGAGGAACATTGGTTACAATGTGGCCTGTCTATTTACAAATGGAACAGGATATGTTATCTGCCGAGAAATAGAAAATGTTTATCCTATCATCATTAAATACAACGGTTCAGAGAGTTTATTGGGCCACAAATGGGTCTCCTAGTTTATTAGTATAGAGTTCATTATTTGAGAGAAATCTAGTTCTGAGATTCCACCTTTAATAAAAGAGTTTTAGAATAGTACGAATGTTTCTTTTGCAGATACTTTTCAAACATGATAGATATAATTAGCCATACATATGTAATGATAAGTGACCTTATTTCAAACTCAATAATATTGATATTTATGACACTGTGACTTTCAGTGATAAAATTTAATGTAGAGGAAAACGTAAATTTTCATGTTGGATATACGTGATATAATCATAATATCGTTGAGATTTACTATTGTAGCAATTTTATGGTTTATTATAGTAGCAGATTTTTTATGGTTAGATCCTTTTGACATTCAATAACTATCGTAGAGATCTTTCGTAGAGAAAATATCAGTTATGGTTGCACAGGCATGTCTTGTTCATGTCGAGTTTCTTTTTATGAAAAATTGCCACTTTTCGCCGCAGCATTACATGTTCACTTCAATGCGATAATGTAGTATGAATAGATAGTAAAACCCTCTGCTTTCAATAATTAAGTTGTAGAAGCGGGGTTTTGTATTGTTTTTTAACGAAGACGATTCAATAAACCCAAGCGTATTTCTGACCAAAACATGTCTTAAGAGCCCATTGTGTATTTGACCAAAAAAGAGAACAATTTGCTGCCATGTTTAAGAATTAATTTAGAAATTGCTTATTAGCTTAATGAAAAACATGACCCCAAAATTAATAGATGTGTTATATTTTTCCCGGACCTGGAGGCAATGAAAACGGTAAAGCAATACCTGTTTAGATGAAAATCCTGTGCCCTATTGATGCTCTGAAAGGGTTCATAGATGGAAGGACCTCAAAAAACGCTCTTGTGGTATCAATGACTCCCAAAATTTGTGTTAAAATGTCCAAATCATTTTTTGGAAGCATTGCAATACTTTCTTTATACTGCACTTAGATAAAGTGAAATAGTATTAATTTAGCACTCCCTCATTTCTACATGTAATATCAAAAGGTCCTTTGAAAAATGAATACTTAATATCTTACTGCCAAATTTACAATTAAAAGTAAAGGGAGAATTGAGAGAAGGCAAACAAGTAATTAAAAGTAAAAGGATAATTGAGAGAAGCTAGCCAAGTCAGCAATTAGAATTTATGAACACTCAATAATTGATCGTATTCAAGGAATTACTGACATCGAAAAAAGTGTAAGATGAAATGATGTGTGCTTAAGTATATTTTTGAATCCATCCCAAGCATTTGCTAGATAATGAAGGAATAATTTAACCCAAAAGATGTTCAAAACCAATGCTCCCGATTATTTCATTAATACAAAAAAGACGAACTTCAGCGTAATCAATGGTAAATCATATTTTGTATTTAAGAATATGTGTTGAGTTAAATGGAAGTCTATTATGTTCAGGAGATAAGCCTTGAGATGAATAAACAACTATCAACTTGCACAGTAGAGATAGCAAATCCAGCCACTTGGAACCCATGAAATAATTATATGCGTCGTCATTGCCAACAACATTATTAAAAAAGCAGCTTTCGATGGCTTAGCCATCACCATTAGTTTTCTGCTGTATGGAAGCCACGAAAACAACTACGACATTAGAAATGCCAACGATAACTCACCACAACACGTACACATGGAACAGAGCTGAAGAAAATACCCTAAGATTAGAAGGTGTTTTAGATATGCCATCAGCTTGGATAAAAAAATAACATTTTAGTCAACCTATGTAATATTTACAAACACAAGTGGATACAACAAATATTCACATTAATTAAGGAATAATTCCTCCAGAGGAGGAAATCAAATACCGCGACTTCTAATTGTATGAAGAAAACAGAAATATCAAATATGAAATATCGGAAACTGTACTGGTTATAAGAATATGACTGTAAATTTAATATTAACAGCAAGTTACTAAAGCACAAATAAGCTGTAAAACCACTAGGGCCTGTATCTCAAATGGTTGCACAAGGAAATATACATACATTTTCCAAAGCAAAAGTTTTACGAGTTATGTTAATCCGTTTTAGTACGCAAGAAACGAAGATCTCAGTCTACATCTGCTAATTCATTCTCCTAAGAAACTGAGAAGCTAGCCAAAAAAAGACGCCTCCTGCACCACAAACACAACTGAAATTATATTTAGCCTTGTCAATAACACGAATTCTCGGAGATAGAAACAGTTAAATCCCACTCACCTACGAGTATTTTTAAACAGTGTAACTAAAGACTGTGACTATTCAAATGGTTTTTTACAATCACCTAATCTAAGCGGCTGCGATAGCGACTAGTGAAGTCCGAATCTGAAGCTGCGCAGACCTGACCGGAGTTACGTTCCAGTCCTTGGAGCGTGCGGTATTTACATGTCTTTGTTGGAGCGCAATTGAATGCTGCAAGAATGTGAATTTTAGAATATGGTTCTCATCCGTGGTTTCCTCTGACAGATTTTGGAAGCTGTCGTGATCATTGCCGTTAACAACGGACCACAGGCCGCCCGCCATTCTTTCTTTGCTATCCGGTCCACATTTCAATCATCTAGTCTGAGCAATCAGCTGACACCCCATCGTCGTATGATTTAGCATCCATTGGTCGAGGGTCGGAGATTGGAGTTGCAACAACCAGCTGCGAGGCCTCTGAAGTAAGTTTGAGAAAAGAAGAAGCAAAAATCAAAGTAAAACTAGTAGTGCTACAATGTTTGCGTGTGTTTCTCTTATTAATTGTAACAAATTGTAATATTGCAACTTCTGTACTAGTATACTTCACTCTTATATCGAAGAGCTCTTAATGAAATGTTGCCTGAGAGACTCCAAAAATGTGTCACTTTGGTTTTTGAAATTTCATAACTTAACAAAAATTACTTTCTCATTTTAATTCCATGAATTCTGCTATACGCGTAAAATAATCTTCAAAAATTTAAAAAACTATTTCGCATGGGGCAAGATTCGAATGCGAGACCATTAATTTTTCCTACCAGCACAGAAGAAAATAGCTAACTATTATCATAATCATGTGGCTCTTAGAATGCATTTTCAAAGTTTTGTTGCTTTTGACACCTCTGAAAAACTCTGAAAAATAGCAAAAACGTAAAATTACTGAACGTGAAATAATTTAATGATTCCAAATCAAAAAAGGTAACATTAAGAAATTTTTGAGCGTCGATAGTGACGGTGTAAGAAATTGAAAAAAATAAACTTTGGCCTTTTTCGAAATTCTAAAGAATATAATGGCAATCGGATTCATGACATGTTGTTAATTATAATTTGCTCTTTTTGAATAAGATTTTTAAAACAAAAATTGATCCGTTTTAGAGAACAGCTTCTTTACATAGTATTTCTTTTAATTTTCACTATTTTGCTCATAATTTCACAAAAAATAGTAAAATTTTTTTAAAAATAAATTTACATGACGATGTTTCAAAATTTAAATTTGAATCACAGATTTGATTAAGAAAGAATATAGTTGTAGGAGAGATCAGAAAAAAATCTTAACTTTTTAAGTTGCTAAATGTTGAAGATGTTAATGAAAATGGAACATAAATCATTTTAAGAGTTCTTCAGTCTTTTGGAGCAGAAGTTCTAAAGAAAAAAAATTTAGCCTTATGTGAGTAAATTTTGAAAATTCCATACTAGCATAATGTAAAGTACCTCCAATAATTAAAAGATCCATTTGAAATTCCATGGATTGCGACTTAACTAAAATCGACTGGAGATTATCTAGTTTTGTGAAAATCTTGTACACGTTTTAGGTGATAATTTTGTTCACAGACGAGCGAACGGACGGACAGACGTTTCGAAAAAAAATCAGTATCAGGTGCCGGCAAAAAATATTTTTCCGCAAAATACTCCAGTTTGATTTTTACAGCATTACATAACTTTCTTTATTGTATGTTGATATGATACGTGAAAGTAAAGGTGTCTATTGATTTATTTCTGCGCTATACTCAAGTTCTAAAATATTAGCAATACTAATTATTTATATTTTTAAAGATAAATTATTGTATGATTATGTATATATCTAGTTAAAGTAATAATGTTATAAAAAGTAGCCTAGAAGACAAGATTCGCGCATAAAGTTGGTGTGGATGAAAACAATGCACCTCATTATGTTTACGTGTAGAAGTGTATGGAAAACTGGATTTCGGAAGACATTGAAACTATTACAGGTAAAAATAAACAAACAATAAAACGTTTCAATTTTTTTCAAATAAACTGCGGAAATTCACCAAACGGAGGAGTTTTACATCTAGAATTCAAGGGTTTCTCAGAGCACTTCCTGTGGTAGCTACTAATGGCTTTCTGCTTAATATTTCTCTCAAATTTGGAACTTGCTAAGTGAAAATCGTCGAATCGGGATAGTAGATGTCATTTCTGTCATATCAGGCAAAATAAAAAAAAATTCTTATGAAATGGAAATAATGATTCAGATATTATGTTACACTATAGTCTGAAAAGTAACAAAAATATTAAACTCTGAAAGCTTTAGAACATAAATCAGGATATTTTAGAAGCACAAAATCCGAAGGTATCAAAAGAAGGCATCACTGATGCCCAGTTTCCGAGTCGTCTACTTCTTTTCGGCTAGGACGAGTCGGCGTGGACTTGGGCGCTACGGCATCCGGCGGGCTGTGGCCGCGGTCCCCGGGCACTTCCCGGCGACGGCCGGCGCGCATTGTAATGCCGACGATTACGTCGCCGGGGGAGAACGCTGTGCCGAGCGCTGGGCCGGGGGCCGTGGCGGGGCTGGTGCCGGGCGGGCGCAGGGGGCGCCGAACCCGGAGCTGCCCGGTGACGACGCGGCGGCGCCCAGGGCAATATCTCGAATTTGCAAGCGGCGGCGGCGACGGCGGCGGCTACGGCGAAAGGGACGGTAGCGCGCCGGGACGCGGGTCGAGTTGCTGCGGGGATGTCGGAGCCGGTGGCGCGGCAGCTCGGCACGCTTCGTTTGTCCCCGCCGCTCCCCGCAGCGCGCCCCGTCGCTCCGCTTCCTGCAGGTGGCCTGGCGTGGCCGGCCACCACCCCGCCCCGCTTCGCCCGACTCGACTCGAACTCGACCCAACTCGACCCGCCTACACGCGGCCGGGGCGCGTCTCGCCCCGGGCGCGCGGATCACGCCACCTGCCCTTGCTTAACGCGCCATCGAACCCGATAACCCGACCGGCAGATGGGGCGGCGGATACCTCGTCAAAATAAATGACAATGCCGGCACCAACTTCAGGCCATCGTACGAGCGCCTCTCGTGCTTGTGTTCCGCGGGGCTCCGAAGTTTCATGTCCCGTTCTACGCTAAGGCTTCGTCTTCAGTGAGCACTTGCTCAACAAGAAGTTGATGTTTTGGGTGAGAAACTTGTTGTCGTTCCGCTTGAAATAATGCGCTAAAATATTTATTGAAATTATGTCACTTGGTGGGAAAGAGGTACCGTTTGGATATTATAAATCAATCAATTAGTACTTTCTTTACAACAGAAAATTGCATCACAGCTCTAATATATTTCGCCATCCAAATAGACGCATCATTTGATAGCCTGAAATTTTCTTGTTTCGGTTTGTTTTTCCATTCATTTGTTGGTCTCACCCCTTCTTTGTTATTTTTCCTCCTTCCCCTGTTTCGTGACTGGCTTTTTTGACTGATTACGACAGAGTTATTGACTACTTCACATGCCTTGGCATGTAAAGTAAGAATTCAGCTTCGCACTTATGTACGTATACCGATTCATTTTATTGTATCTTATCTTCGTTTTTGATGTTTCGTATTCAACATTTTAGGTAAGAAAATTACCCTTGAGTAGGAGATTATATTTACTCAGATATCATTTTAATTCCAAATTCTTAAATCGTACTTTTGCATGCATTTTTATTTAAATTTAAAAAAGAATAAATTTATTTGTTGTCTGCGTATATAATTTCAGACTACCTGATCACGCGACTAATGGTATATTTTAGATTTTAGACCAGGTAAACGCGGAATAAAGTTTTCCGTTGTAATAAAATGGTGAATTGTTTTTCTCGAAGTATCCTCAGAATACCTCTTGTTCCGCGTTAATATCACAAAGCCAATCCCTGATTTGTTTTATACAAGGCTATCTTTTAGTTTTGTGAAATAATCGTACCTACACTAGAATCAGCATTCATTGCATTGGTAGCTTCGAAATCCCACCATTTCAGTGTTAAATATCTCTGAGCTTCACGGGTAATATTTTTATAAGTTTTCATAATTTTACATGTTTCCCACCGAACCAACTTGTCTGATATAATATTGGTTCTGGAAATTCCAGTCAGTATTTCATGTTGAATGAGTTTTACTTTCTTGAATACTACGTCTAGATAAATTATTGTAAAGGTGCAAAAAATAGTTCTATTGATTATAAGAGAACAAAAAAAATGATGTGTGTCTCTGACACCTAAAAAATAAATTTTTAGATTACATTTTTAGATTTATTACTAATTCTGCAATTAAATTTGAGACTTTGATGGCAGAATATACTTAACATTACAGAACTTAACAATTTACAAAATTTATAAACTTTACAATTAACGTGAACATATTACCGTGCAATCTTTCAGAGCACTCCACCTCAACACACTTCACTTCACCGCTCTGCGGATCACTGAGTGTGTAATGTCTTTCTTACACACTCGTTTCCCTCAGTTTCACCACACCACTAAACTGCAAATAATAATAATAATAATAATAATAATAATAATAATAATAATAATAATAATAATAATAATACAATAATAATAAATTATTATTATTTTACTTCTAAACTCAGATTATTTTTTCGTATACGTAGTGAAGAGACAATCTCTGATTGAGGATTCTTTGATACCTGAAAAATGTCTGCAAATAATACTAGTGCTTAAAACGTATAGTGATTTTGTGGCTCTTCGAATTTGAAAGGGGCCTTTTAGTTTTGGGGATTCATTATATAAAGCTCCTACCGCATTTTCGAAATTTTCTTTAAAATAATGCAAATTTGTTCGTTTAATTTCTCAGATGGAGCAAAGTAGCTAATAAATATGGCCCAGATCAAATTTTTGGCTAACCCAGGATTTTATTAAAATTACAAATTAAACATTTTTTACGCCCTCCTGTAATTTTATTAATGAAAAAATACTTAAATATTTTCTTAAAAATTAGATTTATAAATAAAGTGTACAATGTTTTAAAAATATCGATAACTTTCGTGCAATTTCAACGTCAAACTTTTAAGAAAATACTCTCTCAAAAAATGGCAGCTTTTTTAGTATATTTTTGGAATAAAACAAAAGTTGCTTAATAATATGAAGTTGTCTGATATTTAATAATATCACTAAACCATACAAAATTGCCGAAATTAAAACATGTTTGATCCCACTCGCAACCACATTCTTGAAGATAAAGATTATTCTTAATCAAATACGAGTATGTTCCCCAAATGTAATTGTAGAGTTTTTTCAATATACCTATTTTGTATGTAGAAGAAACGTCAACAAAATTTTGTAACACGGCTTCATATTTTTTGTTTAACATATTTTTTATATAGATAAGATTTTGCCTAATAATATGGCATAAGACCGATTTTCTTCAAAATCTCCGAAATTTCGTAAAACACGAATGTTCAACTTCATTCACCCGCTGTAAAATATTGCTACTTTTTCATGTATGAAATCAGCACCTGTAGTTTAACGGATAAGACAACCAATCATGGAGCCTAGGCGTATAGTAGGTATAATATTTCGCAATACGTAAATGGATATGCTGATGTAACACCAATAGTTTCAATTGTCATATATCTTTCCAGGAGACTTTTAGATGGAATGAAGAAAGAGTATCATTTATATTGTACAAGTAAACCTTTCATCTAAATTGAGGATAGATTTTAATTGAATTTTCATGTTCTTGAGTATTGCCGAATTATTTGTTACTTCCCTTTCCAACCTCTATACAATCTTTTTTTGTTCTTTCTTTTCTATAAATCATTAACTTCCTTCCTGGGAGAATATTTAAACCAATTATATTTTTTATTATCTGATACATTGCCCATATTTTCTCACCTTCACACGTAGGTAAATACGTGTAACGCTTGGATTCAGAAAACAGTATCTTTGATGACAAACAAACTTTACTGTGATAGTTGTTGGCCTATAAAAATATTAGGTATTCTGTAACTCGTAAGAAATGTGAATTTTGGGATTAATGAGGTGGAAAATAGAGAAAACACGTATCACTTTCAACCAAATACAATATGTTCAATGGTGGTCTTATACTTACAACGTTTGAAGGAATGCAATAAATGGGCGCAGCCCATAATACAAGTGAATATTAAATATCATGTGTAGTATATGGAAGAAAAGCTCAAAATAGAGACGCAATAGCTCGAATTATTTACTGCGTTTTCCTCTCACGGACGCATAGAGAAGTATTACAGAATGTTGAAGTATATTTCCCAAATTCACCCGATGTCCACTCAATCGCTTACTTGAAACTAAAACGCAGACGGGCCTGTCCAGGATTTGAACACGTGACATTTCACACCCGAAGCGAGAATCATACCTCTCGATCAACAGGCCGACAACAATGATGTTTGAAACAAAATTTCACATATATGTGTAGACTAGGCGCAGGACGTGATCTAGCAGTCAAAGCAATGAAGTGAAATGAAGTAGGTGATAACGGATTTGCCGATCTGTAACTCACGAAAATCGATGTAGCACTAATAGGGAGGTGCATATTCAATCCCCACTAAAAAAATTGCCAGTGTAACTTGGGAGGCCAAAATGCCCAGAAAATAGTAAAGCTACAAAAAGTAATTACAAGAATGCACAATAAGTGCAAATGTTACATGAGATATCGCAACTTGTAAATAGAGCTCGTTCTATAGTGCAGTAATTTTTTTGTTCGTAAAACCGTGAGAAATCGTCTCCGAGGAGGCTGAGATGTAAATTGCAGCAGGAAGAATATATTTGATATTGTAGAGCATAAGAAATATTCGAAAGTTAATGCTGTAAAATTGGGAGAGGAACTAAGTAAAAGGGGGGTTAAAATATCAGCTAGTACAGTTTGATGTTTTTAGAAAATGGTATCAAGCCCAAATAATGTTCTTGATAAATAAAGAAAATCGCATAAAGCTATTAAATTTGGCAAAGGAGTACCAAAATCGAGGATTGGACTTTTAGAATTCAGTCATATTTTTAGACAAAAAAACCTAACTTTTTTGGCTGTGGCGGAAGACGCATGGTATGGAGCAACCTAAATGGAGACCTCAAAAACATGTGTGTACAGTGAAGCATGGTAGCGGCTCCATGCTAATCTAGGAGTGTATGAGTGCTTGAAGAGTGGGTCGACTACATATGATTAATGGTGTGGTCGAACAGGTGTAGATTTACATGTCAGATTTACATCAGAAGTTGTATGTTAACATCTCAGATGAAATGTTTCTAAGATAGGACGGTTTTCATATGGTAACTTGGCGAATCCCCAACGACAATGCCATTCCTCCAGGTTCTTGTGTCGCTGCAGATGAAATGAGCTCTTGTTTTCAGTAGCAAATTTGAAACGGATAACGAAGAGTCAGAAACACAAGAGTTTCTCATGAGCCTGGAAAGTAAAGTGTTCTCAACCTTCCTCTCTTTGATTCCAACATGATGTTTCTCCCTCTACTTCATATAAAGCTTGGTCAAATTGTTTGGTGAGAACGATCAGTGAAGCAAACGGAGATCATTCCAGAATTTCTATGACCATTTTACAAAAATTAGTGCGGTAAACATGAAAGAAGGAATCTTTCGAAATGTAAGATAATTTAAATCAGGCATGTCAAGGTCGCGGGCAAGGTAACGATCTTACTAGGGCTCACAGGCACTGCATTCAGAGAGAGTGGCGCGAGATTTAAAAGTAAGGTTTGCACAAATTTCTCCGGAGTGCCAGTACGTAACTGGATACCTGGCCCATTGTAGTCTTTGAGAGGGGTTACTTGACAGTTATTGTCACAAATTTAGCTACATTAATTCCCATTTTTCTCTGTAAGGCAAAAAATGTTTCATTAAAATGAAATAATACATCAGTTTTAAATTTTCAATTGCGAGTAAAATTTTAAAAAATTGAATCAAAATAATGTTAATGTTGTAATCCTGTTTACTTAAGAGAGATATAAATAAATATACTTTCTTTCATGCTTTTATATCACAGCAAGTTTCAACAAGAACAAATATTCTTGTCTGTTAAAAGCGCTATCCTTCCGTAAGCGAGAATTGTTAACTTAAATAAGAAGAAGCTTGTTAATTTATTTCACATTATTGCTAAATACAATAAATAAATGAATGATTTAATAACAAGTCAAAACGAAACAAGGAAATAATTTTTCATTCTAACATATTTCTGTCCCTTAGAAAGATGTTTATATAAGGAATAATTTAGTAAGAAAATAAACATAAAATTAGTAATAAGTAGAGAAGAATATAAACATAATAAAATTCTCGATTATTTGAAAGGAAATCTGGTAAACATATTGTTGCATTAAGCCACTATTCATCGACACGCGCTGCTTCAGCTTGCGCATGTACAACTCTTTCTGGTTTTTAAGGGGAAATGAGTGCGGACTCAGGGGAAGATGCCCGGGTCTGTTGGAGCGCCGGCGGGCAAGTAGCTCGTGCGGGCGCGGTTTGACGTGCCTATTTTATAAGATGATGCGTTCATACACACAATCACTCCCGAAGAACAAGATTCTAGGACTAGTTTCAGTGGGTGGGTGAACATTTTCTAGTGAAAAGAATCTTCAGATTTTGTTCATGGAATCAACATACTTTTGTGTACATTTTAAAACATGGGTTGTAGAATGACACAAGTTACACTTTTTACACTCCCACGTAGATTTCTTCCCTGACAAACTTGGTGACGTGAGTGATGAACAAGATGAGTGTTTCCACCAAGACAATAGAACAAACGAACCAAGGGCTCTGGAATGACCACGATGGCACATTCGTGATGGATATAACATCCAGCAGGAAGACCTACAAGCAGTTCACAAGAAACGTGGGAGTTCATCCCATTTTTGAGTAAGCTGTACTAATACTGTTTATAAGTAAATGGATTGATTGATTGATTATTAGTGTTTCTGAATGCGTCAACTACTAGGGTCATTAGTCCCGTAAGTGCAGAGCATGTTTTTGCTCGGGAAGTGGCGGCGGTTTTCCCCCGCTGTATGGCAACATCTGACGCCGACCTACCGTCGGATCGCGGGCTTTTCCCAACCAGGTATCTTCCACCCGATGGACACCTCCCCATCCGGGAAAAGCTCTAAGCTCCCGACCGGTCTCCCGGCATGTATGGTAGTGTAATGCATGTTAGTGTACGTGTGTGTAGAGGGTGAGGATAGGTCAAGGTAGGGAAGATCGCGCGCAGTTCGTGGCCCGCATGTTAGGGTACTGCTCCGGCATTCGCCTGGTGTTGATCGGAGAAACCACGGAAAACTACCGATCAGAGTAGCCGGCCGCTAAAATTATCCTTCAGATAGCGACGGAATTCGAACTAGCTGACAAGCTAGTGTCGAAAATCCTACCATCATCGGGATTCGAACGTAAGACCTCCAGGTCAGAGGGACTGCAGTGACATCAATTGATGCCCTGAATCATCTCTCCCGGTAAGGAAAAGGAATTTGGCCGATTTCTAGTGTAATAAATGATTTCGCTGTTGTAAAAAAATGGTGAGTGATGATGCAAATCTGAAAGCAAAACCATAATCTGTGTTAAAAACTGGTGTAGGAAAATATGCTTATATTA
Source organism: Gryllus bimaculatus (assembly GCA_017312745.1). Taxonomy (NCBI): domain Eukaryota; kingdom Metazoa; phylum Arthropoda; class Insecta; order Orthoptera; family Gryllidae; genus Gryllus; species Gryllus bimaculatus. Next base: position 164,951 of record BOPP01000239.1, on the reverse strand, counting down.
CGGGTGATTACGAGTTTCATTTTGTAGATCTGTGTAGTTTGATACCATCGTAGGAGACATTATCCTCTCATGTCCTTTCTTCTTTACATTCCATTTTTCACAACAACAAATTTTATGGAAGACATGTGTTCTTCATATACTGCCCCTTATTTTGTTTTGTTTGCAACACATGTCTGTCAAACTACGAGCTTGGATAGCCTTTTATTGATTGTAGTTCTTTTCACACTTCAACTTTTATCCGCCGTATGTAGTTCAGGAAATAACAAATGTCAATACAACACAAATTTTAGTTGGTAAGATGATATAATTGGCTTTCATGAAAGTCTTACTCTTTATTTTATAGCTGTCACCGTAAGCAGTAATCAAAGGAAGAGTATACCTATATTACGTCTAGTTCATCAAGGTGTTCTTGTCAAGAGATAAGGGGTCCCATCGTCATGGTTTTTATTATTTTGGTATTACGCTTTTGAGCTACTTCTCCCTTCGTTGCCTTTCATACCAAGATATTTTAATTGTTTTTTCAATTTCCACCATCAAAGTTGGCCAAAACAGTAAAAATGACAATTTTCTGACAAATGAATTAGCAAAGTAAGATGAAATCGGGATAAATGAAGTATAACGTTGCTGATAATTTACCTTGCCGGACCTATTACAAATTTCCTGCTGGCCTGTTTTTCTGAATCAGTTATTATAATGAATTCTTTCTCATGCAATGTTTTCAGAAAGCAGCTAAGAAGTTTCGGTATATTTATCTCTTCTGGCGTTTACGAGAGATTTTTATGGCCTATACAATCAAAAAAATTTGGCGTAATCAATGAACTGAAAATAGTTGACCTTGAAAAACTTTCGTTGGATAATGGCTTTTCCACTATCCAACGAATGTTAGTAATATTATAATCTTGGGTTTTGCGAGATTATTTGTTGGAAAGTGATAGATGAGGGAATTGGCTTTGGTTTTCAGACACAATAAAATTAATACCAACAATTAATTTGGTGTGGACGTCCTTACAGGTTGAATGAAATTTTAACATAAAACTTGTGGTCACATGTTTGGCAAAACTAAACGTGGACGTAGTACTTCATGTCGTGTAGTTCCCTGCGCTTGAAAATGTCGTAGTCTTGACAACACATGAAACAACTAAACAGTTCCTGAGTACTTCTGAAGTTAATGGGTCAAAAATATCAAAGTAATGTTAGGTTCTACAAAAATACTCGCGAACGTCATTTTTCCTCTTCTTGCGAAAGTCATGTGCCACAAATCATTGTGTCTCTGACGTAGTAAATAATTGTAAATGGGAAGATGACATTGTAGTTGAATAAAAGTAATGTTATGCAAGTCGAATAAATAGGCGAAGTAATCAGAAAATTATGGAACGGAAATATCAAAATAAGAACTTACAAACAGAGCAGTTCAAATACAAAAAGTACAATTCAAATAAAATTTACGTTGCTTTCTTCATAACATAAATTATCCCTATAAACGTAAATAAGTAATAAAGTGTTCTTTCACACGTGTGAATCAAATATCTCAAATAAAGTGAGCCAATGGAAGTAATCTATGAAAAAAGATGAAAAGAAAAAGATGTACGTACTGGAGCAGAGAAGGTAAGCGCAGAGCGTACTCAAAGTATAACAAAGAATGGTTGCTTATACGATATTGCTTATGTGTTCTATCAAACAATTGAGATTTGAATTTCGTTTGTTATTACAGTTTTTTATGTTTATATTTTTAAATTCTACTTTTTGTAAACATTTTTGTCAAGGTGTAGGAATATATTTGAATGGCCAAATCTTTGCTTGTTTTCATATATTTAACAAAATCAATTTTGTTATTTGACAGCTCTTCTAAGGGACAAAAATCTTCGTATATTAAATCTCTTAACCTGAACGTAACAAGTTAATGCAGTTATTGCACTCTTATGTAAACGCGAGTACGAAACCAATATCTTTTGGATTCGAAATGTTTAATTTTACTTTCAATTTTAAATGTCTGATGCATTTATTTTTAATGGATCATTTCTTTGCTTGAATAAAATAAGTGGCAATTAATATCACTTTTCGGGTAGAAGTCGTCAACTGACTACTCTATAGCATTCTCGAAAAAAGCCTGTAATGGGCCGGGTATCCATGAACACCCAGGTTCCCGACAGCATTTTGTACAACTCTTACTGTTCAACTACGCGCCAATTGGTCTGAACGCAGTGCCCACGAACTCTAGAAAGCTTCTTATCTTGCCCGCGACCTTGCGATACCTGCTGTAGCCCATTCCGTCAGAAAGTTGGTATTATTGTTGCCCGAAATTTCCTTCTGCTGAATCACGTTTATGACACGGATACTAACTCTGCACTGCAGATGAAGATATTTAATCGTATTCACAGTAATAATATGCCAATTATTTTCTAGTGATCCAGTTTTTATTACGATTCATTGTTATATCACCATCCTTGTAATACATTGAATTGTCTTGTAATTGCTCTTGAAGAAAACACGTTCAGAAAAACAAACTTCAATTGACTGTTTCAAAGAGATTATTTTAGACCACCAAAGAACTAGCACATTATATTCTATATTCATATTACGTTATTTACATATTGGTAATGAGGTTCCTTCCAAGAAATCAGATTATCCAAGCAATCCAAATAAAAAAAGAATCATCAAGAATACGAGTGTTTAACTAGAATTATTTCCGTGTGGTAAATTAAGAACCGTTCCTTTCTTTTGTTATATTAATTTAAAAAATTACAACGTGGTGAATATAATTTTTATACATTTAAGACAATGATATAGAACTGTCTAATGTTTTGCCTCACTTATTGGCTTTAATCATTGATATTTCATAAAAAATACAGACAATGTCAATTTATGTTTCATAATACTAATAGTACTAGAATATGCTAACAATAAGGATACAATAATATGCACAAATACCAACTGAAAATTTCAGTCTTCTAAATTTTTTTCATTCCAGTTGAGTTCTCCAAAACCGGAGATAATGACCTTATGATTTATGTGGTTTAATGCTACGTAGTATATAACGTCTTATGTTAAGGCCGGGGTCCTCTGACAGGTCTCATTTAAAAGGCCACTAGCACTAGTCGTTATTGCTGAATTGCTTTGTTATTTAACAAAAGGATCAGTTGAAATGCAAAAATTCAAAAATATATTTTTAGGACCTCTCGAGAGATTGAAAACCTACTGAATTTTGACGTCAAGATTAACACACTTACCTGATTGAAACGTGGAGTACTTTTATTACGAAGTCAAGAAATTTATAACCCGTTTATTACGTTAGGCCATATAACGGATCATTGTCGAAAATGTCACAGAGGTAATTTATGTTTCGAAGGCTATTGTGTTTATATTGATTTTATTTAGTATTGTTCTGTATTTTTTTAATAATTTCATACTCGCATTTTTTCAATGCATTTAATACTCGCATGTCTGTAGATAAACTGCGGTAGCAGGTGCTGCAGAATTAACCAAATGCCGCTGTACCAGTGGAAGCCTGCACTTGCCATCCCGGGCAAGATTCTCCCTTGGCCCAAGGGGAGGCCGTCACCGGCGAAGGGGTCGGCGGGGCGGCGCGAGCGCTGAGTTCGTGAAGGTGGCGGTCGCTGAGTGCCGCGCGTGGGGTGGGGCGAACGGGGAGGGGAGGGTGCAAGGGCGCCTGGGATAGAAGGAAGGGCCCCGCCGCCTGCCGCCGACCGCGACCCACCGCCCACCGCGACCCACTGCCCGCCCGGCGAACCGGCTCCGGGATCAAGGCGCTGCCCTTCTCACCTAAGCGGCCGCCCGCCTTCGCTGGCCTCGTCACGCCCTTTGCTCCCTCCTCCCCTTCCGGCCCCTGCAGCCGGGCCGCCAGCGCCGCGTGCTGCCGACCCCGCGTCCTGGGCTCGAAGCGCCCGGCCTGGAGCCCGCCGGCCCCGGCCCGGCCCGGCCTGGCCGCCGCGCGCCGCCCCGAGTGTGCGCCGGGCGGCCAGGCGCACAGGCTGGCGCGCAGGCCACCGTGCAGGCCACCGCGCTTTCCGGCGCCCGACGAGATGCGCCTAATATTGTCGGTACACAATGTGACGCCGCTCAGAAATTCTCGTTATGGGGTTAAGTGAAGAAAGGTTGTGTATTTTTAATTGTAAAAAGAAACAATATAAAGCAAAACAAATGTTGCCGGAGTAAACAGCATCGCGCAATCATGCTAGGCTCTCTAATCCTGACTCCTTCGGGACTCGAACGCTAGGACCTGTTAGAGGCATCGCAGCGACTATCTGAGCCAACTGCGTGCGATTTGTGTTGTTGTGCGACAGTTGTTCGTCTTTCGTTATAATCTGTGTAACTAATTGTTATTGAATTATTCATTTTGATCTAGTGAAACATAGGAAGATAGGTGAAAGTAAAGACAATTCACTTCATAAATATTACTACACATTAACGTTTGAATGAGAAATATATATCAGAGAGACGTTAGGTGTTTATCAAAGTAAAATTGATTTACACAAGGGATTCTGCTGTTCGCTTCTTGTTAGAAACTTCAATGTGCCCATTATCTTTTAAGTAACCGATTTTTATAAGTACTGAGAAATATGTAATAAGGAACTCATATTTCTGGAATTCTTCGAGATGACTTTTTCATCGCGTGTTTGTGAACGGCAACATGATATGATGAAACCTTGGAAATATGAAACCGAGTCCGGCTTTCTAGTGTCGATTGACAGCAGGAAATGAAGTAATTCGAAACTATCTTGCAATTTAGTCAACCATCACGCTGACAAGGCAGCCGCATCTCAAGTAAACGACGCCATTAGTCATCAGCAGAAACAAAAAAAAACACATCAGAAAGTTTGAATAAACAGAATTTCAATTTATCGAGGTTTTTGTATGATATTCGGCTTATCTTGGTAATAATTACAGACATAGCAAAGCTCGAGTTAACAAGGTTAGAGTTGCCAAGATTATTATTATTATTATTATTATTATTATTATTATTATTATTATTATTATTATTATTATTATTGTTAATAATATTAGTATTAGTATTAGTATTAATTTATAAAGACCCCAGAAATGATTACCGTATAATTTTTAACACCAAAATGGTTGCCATCGTGAAAGGTGCATAACAATGTACTTGATGCAAAGATCTAAATAAATTTGACGGAAGTAAAGTTTGACTAGCAATTTTCAGATAAGTATTCATAACGTTTTCACATTTAATGGTTAGGAAGTTTTTCGCCAGTATTTGCCGGCCAGTTTGGTGGTGTGGTTTCAAAGACGCTGGCTTGTGTCAGTAACGGATGCCTCCTGCCACCTCTCGTTACCACAGCTGATTGTACCTTAAATCGAATCCGCTTGCGATAAATGGATTTGAAGCACATTTTTAGAACATTGTGTTTTTTCTATTATCATTTATATAGTTATGTCTAATTTTATTCATCAAAGAATGCATTTCAAAATGTGGAATTACATGTTCAGTCGAAAGAAACCCAACACTCTCCTAAGAATTCTAGAAGCCGACCTCTTTGCTCGGTCTTTCGTTGTGTCATCAGATAAATACGAAACGTCTAATATGACGCTGGAAGATCTCATCAGCAACCCACATAACAATGCAATGCCTTCTAGTCCCGTTGCTTATTTAGTACATCTCAAAAAGTCTCCAGCAGTGTTATATCGTTCTACGTTGCATAAAATAAGGGTTAGTATCATCATATGCATTTCATATTGCGTTTCTAGCCTGGTCTGATACATAATAAACAGCTGATCCTTACAACTTCATTTCCTCGTCCTAAACGTTTTTGTAGGGGTGACATTAACCTACCAGTTATAACGAAAAAGTGTTAAGTTATTTGTGTTCATGGGTTTTTTTTTGGTTATTTTTTGCTGTGATACTAATCTCTTTTTAAACCAATAATCAGGAAAAACTATAAATTATGTATATCAAAGTAATTACTGTTCAGTGTGTGGCGTTTTTTAATTTTATTATTGTTAAATTGGTAACATAGTGTTAAGTACCAAACGCCATGTCATCTGGCCATTCACACTATTGCATTAAGGTTTTGTGAATTCTTTTACTTTTACTTCATGTTTTTTATTGTGTAGTTATTTACAGTGGAACCTGTCTTAAGCGGTGTCTGCATTCCGAAGAAAAATGGCCGGTAGTACTGATTTGTATTTAATGGGGAGTTTGAGAAAGGAAGCAGTCTTCCGATCTATTTTGGATGTTTGAAACGACGTTAAGTTGGATTTTCTTGTTAAACCTTTTTAATAATTAGCTATAAAATACCGGAGGCTTTTCTGCACATGTGCAATGAAGCATATGTGAAAAAAACTTTTAAACAAAAATATTAAATTCCACCTCTTTTCTGTTTCACACCACTGAATTCTTCCTATTCCTAATTTTGAACACTGACTTCAATGTGCTATTCGTATCCTACGAAAACTCTGGGCTTGCGTATAAAATCATCAAAATCTGAAAAAAAAAAAACATGATGGAAATTTGAAAAAATTCTTAAAGTAAACATCCTCTATGCAACGTTTTAAAAACATTTTTGCACATGGCATCGTGTTTCTAAACCCTTCTGGGGCATTAACCTCTTGGAGTAGTTCTTCCTGGAAGCCTTTTTTAATGCAGTCAGTCATCGTCAGTCGCGGTCAGTCATCGCCTTTTATACCTTTGACCTGGGGCTCGGCGCCGTTAGGTCCCCGGGGATCCTAGACGGTGAACCATCCAGGAACCCTCTTCACGGAGCTTAGTTAAGGAATTCAGGTAGCAATGCCGGCTTGTTGAATTGTTTTGAAGTTCATATGACAAGCAAAAGTCGCATATCAATCTTAGGGCGAGAATAATGAATCACGACTCATTAATATGCAAAAAATTACCGGCTAATAGGCGTACTCATTATGGTTTCTTTACACTTCTCTTGAAAAAGTCATTAGAACTCGCCACTTTAACAGATGTCTAAACACAAAATGAAATATGCTGATTGTATTCTGAAACGAGTGAACATATTTATAAGCATATCTAATTTCGTCGAGTCACGAAGTTTTAAGACAGTACTTTTTATCTTCACTCTTTGGTTACATAAATCTAAAAGTACCTGTTACTCGCAGTGAATTTCTCAAACATGTCCCTAAATGAGCCACAACAGTGGTAGTGCTAATCTTCCCGAAAAGCAGTATTAACTGCTATGATAACTGTATCTGTATCATGTGGCAATTCCATTAGAATTACTCTAATAGTGAAACAAAAGCACACACTTTTCGTATTAGTTATAACTTTTGCCGTTTTCATAGAGTTCAAGAGAAATAAGACGCATGTCATTCATTTAAGTTCTGTCTGTATTGTCCTATCTCTAGAAAGAAATAAAAAAAATGGAGAGGTGTTTGAGAATATGTTTTTATAACATTCGTTTTATATAGAGGAAATTGTGCGAAAGTTACGTTTTTTTTAAATTATACACATATTTCTTAAGACCTAATTTTTAAACAGATTTTGACTGCACGGTTTAGGCGTTCGTTGACCTCCGGCAGACGGCGGTCGAACGGACGGTCAGCCGGACGGTCAGTTGGTCGGATGGACGGTGGGACGGACGGACGGACAGACGGTCGGTCGGTCGAGTCGAGCCGGACAGTCGGTCGAGCGGACGGACGGTCGGATGGAGATCGGACTGACGGTCGGATGGACGATCGGACTGACGTTCGGATGCACGATTGGATGGACAGACGGAGGGACGGTAGACAGACGAACTTTTTGCCGCTAATAATTTTTGCTGTATGAAGAGCCCACAAAACAGGGATTCTGATCACATAATGTGTTAGAGATGTAATTTACTGTATATGACATGATTTATAAGCTAATTCGTTACCAAGGACAAAAAAAGTTTTTCTGTTGAAAATTCGTCGTTTTATGGCGTTTAATTACAATACATTCCCTGCTTACGGAGTAATGTCGATAAAGTAAAAGGAGTACGAAGTAATTTATTTCATCTTTCTACTTATCAGTCGTGCTTCAACGAAATATCTTTGAAGGAAACAGGAAACTCTTATCTGAAGATGGGAAACTTCTCAGTGCCATGAAATTAAGAAAAACAGTTTTATTCTGATACACAGCTTTCTCATGGACATATAGAATACTACAATTTTCAAAACAATTATCAATACCTCAACTCAAAAAATGAATAATGTATAAGTGTATAATATAATGTAAATCAAGAAAAACTAGGTGGACTTTTCCAAAATCTTTAAACTTCGTAAATAATTGTTTTTAAAGAAAAAATTGCTTCAATGAAATATCATTTTGTAGACTCTTTCTTGAGAAACTAATTCGGGACCAATCTTGTACCTTCATTTCCCCACATATTCTCCACCTGTTACTCATCATTTCCCAACTTTGCCCCTAAAACTCGTTTTGACACTGAACTCAAATGTCCTTACATAACGTTTGTCTCTTCTGGTCACAAAAAACTTATTTAAATGTTCTAGAGTGAACCGAGCACTTTAGATAAATATAAAATAATTTTAAAACCATAGAAACACAATACACTGTATAAGCCAATAACAACAGTAATTTAAAATATAATATTGAAAGTATTAAGGAACAATATAAAGCATGCTGGGATCTTAAAATCGATTTTGGTTAAGACAATATAGTGTAATATACATTATGATGCCGGTGTGAAGATATCTACAAGTATGTTTTCTCTGAAACGTCGCTAATATTTTTTTGTTTATTTTATTAAACAATTTAATTAGGATACACAGAAAATCTAACACTTCAGCTGCGGGCCGGACACCACTCTTTGGGTTCTGAAAGTTAAGAAATTAAAAAACCATCTACCCGTGGGCGGTGTAAGTCCCATGATTTTTAGTTTTGCTAGTTAGATGTCATTATCTACTAAACATAACGCTTTGTTGAAATTCAGAAGAATCAAGATAGTTATGTCATTGTAATCTATTGCTGTTCTCGTGTCTTCAAAAACGTTTAGTAGTTCCTGTATACCTGCGGGAACGGAAACCTGTTCAGTCTGCTTCCGGACGACTTTTTCGAGTACTTTAGAGAAAGTCGGAAGGATGCTAATTGGGTGGTATTCAATAGGGTTTTGGGTTGATGTTGTCTTGGGATGGGATAGGGAGTAGGATGCACGAGCGTTGTCTTCCAGGATATGGGATATTGTCCGCTCATTAGTGAGAAATTTATTATTTAGATGATGATTGGATAGATCACATCTAATTTTTTAGCAGTTCGTCATTTATACCATCAGAACCTCAAACATTTAATTTGAGAGTAGGAATGATTTTGATTATATCCTGATGTTCAACGGATGAAAAGAAAAATGCGTCGTTGGATTTTATTACTGAGTTTCGGAGAAACGTAAGAGATTGCCTTTTCAAGTTACTGTCAAATGAAGGAACATTATTTATGAAACTATGATTTAGTGATTCTAAAGGAATATTCGTTTCAATTTGAGAACAGGAGGACCTTTGACTATTCCTAGATTTTTTTTGATTTTTACAAATTGTTCTTGAGTCCCGGTTTCTATTGTTGCTAGTATTATTGTTGTTATTTTTTTTACTTTTTATACCATGTTTCACCACAACTTTTACTTTTTCCAATCTACTTTTTGATAGAGAATTTTATGTAATTTTGAAATGACTCTATTTTGGTAGAGAAATATGTCTTATGGAACTGATCCGGAAAGGGGGCATTTTTTTACTCCAATTTCCTTTGTCACATATGTAGTGCAGACAGACCACATTTTGTGAATCATTGTTAAGGAAAAACTGTTTTCCCTATAAGTATCCGCTGCCCATCCACCTGTTCAACCGTCTGTTCGTCCGTCCATTTGTCTGTCATGTCTCCGTCACTCTGTGTCCATCCGTCTGTCCACTTGTCTGTGCATCTGTACGTCCGTTTGTTAGGCAAGAATACTATCATCTAAACATTCAATATGTTTTTCTTCAAAACTGATATTTCTTAATAAATCTGACTGATGTTTCCCGTTCTAGAATTATGAAATGAATATTTCAGTATTGGAGAGCATTTTACATAATGCCCTTGCGACATTTCCAAAACTTTCGTAAAGCTGGCTTCAATTTGATTAAATTTCGGACTCAAATATTCCAAAGAACGCTAATAAAAATTACATAGGATAAATTGTGAGGGAAATCTCTGATTTTTAAAAAATCACAAAATCTTCGACATCCCTTTACAACTACACTATTGAAGGTAGGGATTTTCCTTACCAAAGTGTACAATATTAGGTCTTTAAATACTGGAATATACTTTTTTGTGAAATATGAGTAGTTTTCACGAATTTTGAATAAAATAGTAACAATTGAAAAAATATAAAAAAAATATACTTGAATACATCTATAATTTTTTATACTCTACATTTAAAAATCAGTAATTTCGATATTATTAAAAATGTAACATGCTTTTGGATGGGTTAGAAATGTTGCTTGAAAACAGTCACCTAGTGTGTTGGTTTATTGGGTAAGTTCTCCTTTTGCGGAATCTGTATGTCTGAGTTTGAATCCTAGCCTTTGCAAATATTTTGCGGGTTTGGACACACTATTTTTGGCTGAACTAGTAGTATTTAACTTTTACAAAAATTACAAAAAAGGAAATGGTGTTTTAGCTACCTTATTTTACATGTTATATCTGAAATAGTTAAAAATGTATCTGACTTTCAAAGAATTATAATTATATTTGTAATAATATTAAGATGCCTTTGCGCAGAAATAACTGGTGTTCATAGAGCTACAATGTATGAATAGTTCCAAGCTAAGAAATATTTCGTATTTTTCCGTATTTTTTCCCGAGAATTTTCAATGAGAAAACAATTTTAGTTGTTTAAAAAACAACTAATAACGTGTTCAGCAAATAAATTCATTTCAGAAATACAATTTTTGCTTATCTTTAGGTGCCTTCTAATATTGCCAAACTGCCCTCTGTGGTATTGCATAACTGGGTGGAAAATAAAAAAAAGTCTTTAACAGACGATCGTAAATTTTATTTTATGCAATATTTCTACACTCGAATGAATCATTCGGGACTATCACATGCAAACTCGAAGTTCAGTTCTTTACATCTGGTAATCTCAGTTCTCATAAAAAAGTCACATTATTCTTCTGTTATATAAATGTCACATCTAAGAAATCAGTTTCAATAAACTCATTATTCTCATCGTAGAAAGACTTCAAGCAATAAAAATATCTGAATATTCTTAATTTTTATTGTAGCATTAATATGTCCTAGGGAATATATGAAAATAAATGTTTCTGTCATTATAAATGAAAGCGATGTTTATTGGAAACATACATCGTGTTTGTGCCTATCGGGAATAGATGCAAGAATTAGGTTAGAGATCAGTTCGTCCTTCAAAAGAAGACAAAAAGTGTGTGAATACAAGGTTAAAAGCATTAGAAAAATAACTTTGGTCAATTCTGTTCTTCATTTTGTTTAGATTTTGAGTACTATATATGATGCGTTATCTTAATGTCAATTTGTATTATTTTGTATTTGCTAATCTTGCATATCTTCCATTTGATAGCCTGATTGCTGTATGTATTCATTACTTTTTTGGAAATATTATTTACATTGAGATTACTAATATGTCTTAAGTTCATGAAAATTTTCAAGTAGTCGTAGATTGAATTACTATTATAATACAAATCTTAATCTATTCTTTTAATAGAACAGCTCCTCAAGTAAAAACACGAAATATTAAAAATCTTTATTTATTTATAAGATTTATACCAACATTTTTCAATTTAAGTGTAAGACAGTTGAAATGGTTATTTTTACGTTTTCATATATATTGATATAATTAATATATACGAAGTAACCATCTCAAAAAAAAATCTGTGCTCGTATCGAAACAATTGTTAAAAATATTTACATTTACATGCTTTCAAAAATTTTGAATGAAATCGTGTAACTTCATTGAAAGACCAGAACAATGATCAAACTTTTGTTGAATTGGAAAAATAATCATCGCAAAAACAGCGTTGCTAATTTCAGTATTCTCCCAAGCGGCGGCTTCCCCTTAGGGAATAGAATGTGCATGAGGTTGCAAAACCGATAAGCCTACCACGTAACCACATGGGAAAATTTCAAAATTTGCTACGCTGTTTTTGCTAGGATTACTTGTTCAAATTTTAAAGTAAAATTATTGCTGTATTTGTATTTCAGCAAAATTTGATGGCACATGCGGAAGACTATAGGAACCGAGGACTTCAGAGAACCACAGACACCCGCCAATGATAATAAGAGCGGTATTTGGGAATAAAATGGTAAGTTTCAGTAACTAATGTAATAAAAATAGATCCTCTGATTTATAGTAAAATAAAATTATAATTGAATATTTCTGGTACTAGCGAGAACACATCAACACGAGGAAACCTAACTATTTGTTGGTTGCTGGGTTACTATTTTTTTAGTAACACATGGCTTACGATATCGGCTTAGCGACAAATTACAAGCAACTCTTTCAAAATTCAAATATTGAAGATTTTCAAGAAGTGTTCTCCAAAATTTGAAGTATCTTTCTTCTTGTAACAAATAAACATAGTTTAAAAACTCTACTCGCTTATAGTATTATGCTACCTAACTCTTATAGTACTATGATAATTTGAAAAGTTATTCCCAATAATACGAATAAATAATGACTGTTGAATAATTATTGCTTTCGGGGAGCGTTTCAGTGACATAATATTCCCACTTATTGTTTTTACAGGAAATGTAAGTCTAAGCAAGGGATTTAGTATTGACAAAACTATATAACTTTCTGCAGACACTTCGACGTTATTTGCTTTATATTTTTTCATTACATATTTGAATTTTAAGAACAATTCATATTGTTCAACTACTGATGAGGCAAGTGTAGGCCTTAAGGTAAACTAATGCTGAACAATATCTCTTTAACAAAAAAAGGAGCATTTTGCAGACAAAGCACTCAAATTACATCAATGTGTATGCAGCGGACTCAAATATTACTGTATGTTTCATTTATTAGCATGTCCTAGAATATAATTAAAAAGTATTTAAGCTAGAAATGCTCCGGATGTTGATTTAGTTCCACGAATCTAAACTACATGATTACTGCTTATATCTTCCAGAATAATATTTCTTGCGAAATTCTATTACCTTCCACACATGTGAATCATTTTATATTTTATTTCTGTAAATATCATTTCTCTTCAACTATTCTTTGTTTTATCAGCTCTAAATACCGTTCTGAGGGTACGATTTCGACTCGTCCCCAGAAACATACTCTGTAAACGGATACTTATTCCACTTAGACAAACCGCCTGACATATCTGCTCAGGGCATCAACTGGTGTCCCTGCAGTGCCTCTGACAGGTCTAGTTTTCGAGTCTCGCCGGTAGGAGGATTTTTTGACACTAGTTAGCTGTTGTCTGGAGAAGGATTGTAGCGTCGGCTTCTCTAATCGATATTTTCCCGTGGTTTCTCCCGTCAACATCAGGCGAATGCCAGAGCTGTGCCCTATCAAACAGGTCACGGGCCACACGCGTTCTTGCCTATCTTTTACCCCTTACACACATTTACGTTTATAAGCACTACACTACCACACGTGTCGGAATACGAATCGGGAGCTTAAAGTTGGTCCTGGATGGAACAGTGCCTTTCTGAAGACAGTGCCTTGCTGCAGAGAGATATCTGGATGGGGAAACACGCAAACCTACGTGTTATTCGGCGCCGGATATCTATGAGGAAAACACCGCCACCTCTCGTGATAAAAGCATGCACTACCTTTACGTGTCTAATGACCATAGCAGTTGCCCGGCCCGGAAACGAAATAATCAATTCCCCACGGGTGGATCGCAAACCTTTCTCAGTCCGCTAAAGGCTTGCAAGTGATCCGCGGGGTTGCTCATTACTTTACAAAGAATATTATTTCGACACATTACAGTAGTATTACGTAATCGCGACTATTTTACAATGAAAAATTGATATTCGTCAAGGCGGCTTCTATATCTTTTGATCACGCAAGTGATTGCAGTGTCTACAAATCTTTCACTCAAGTGGGAACGTTAATTTTGTCATGTACTTTCGGAAGGAAGCAGCGAGAAAAAATGCCAGGTATTTCATTATTAAACAATACCATATACGCGAGAAGTTTTAAAATTCAATGCGTAGCTTGACAGTGCACAAAGTAAAATCTCTCTATTTTGCTTATAGGCTTCAAATACTAGTCTTAAATTACTAGTATTTCTTCGCTTTTTACATTAAGACAACACGATTTAAGAATTACTTCAGACACATGAACTGGGAACTATTACAAAAGAGAAGGATGTTTTAAACAACATTTCCGATTATTTCTAGAAGCATGAACTCAAATGAGACAATCTTGCTTGATTTCATACTCGGCATGCTAAACTCACAAATGGAATGGGACCCGTTGGTAAAATAGTTTTGCTGTTATAATTCTGTTTTGCGTCATTCTCTGTGAAACATTTACTGAACAACTTGGTCTGATGGATTATGCATTGCATTAAGAGTTGCTCCTATGCGAAAGTGTCTTTGAAGTAAAATGGAAAACTTTTAGAAAAAAAATTGTACGTTGTTTCGATTAAAAAATATTGTTGTATAAAAACAACTAAAATTATATGTTCATATATGCAAGATTATTTTCCATAACTGACGTGCACGGAAACCATTGGCAATGAAATTCTACTAATCGTTTCTCATTCAAAACTTACTTACCCTTAAATGCGACTTTTTAAAAAATACAATTTTTTGTTCTGCTATTGTCTTTATTAGTCTTCTTCCGATTGGCGCCTTGTTGGGATTGATAAAATGCTAAATTACTCACGAGAAACGTTCTGGTATATTTCATGTCGAAGTCTTAAATTGTTGTGTGGAAAATCTACTTTTTTGGGAGATATTGTTTGATTAAAATATTTTTCAAAAATTCTTGTACAAGTAAACAGTGCCGTCATACAGTACATATAATGAGAATCCCTTCAATAATGTAATATTGACATTAGTAGTTGTACCGTATCTGCTGTGTCTCTGACAAAGTACGAGTATATTCAAAGCAAATTTTCTCAATGAATATGAATTAGTATATTGGCTCTTAATATTTTTGAGAATTTCCAGCTAACAATTTGTGTATTTTAGTCTGTTACGTTATTTTATTCTCAGATCTCAGTTCAGTAAATGAATTTCTAGTTCAGTGCAGGTTGAATTTTCTTGTTTCTTTTACTGAATGCAACCAATAGCAGGAAGGAATTTTTTAAACGGCTATCATTGACATTGGGATTTCTTTCTCACTAGGAGGGAAATACAAATTAGGTTATCTTCTAATGTGTATTATTGGTTGGCAGATTTGCAATTTGTAAGCACAGGGATGTAATCTCTTATATTATCTATCTAATTTATTGTCCTATATATCTATTATTCATCTAATTTTTTATATTACTCTGTACATTTAATACGTTTGTAATTATGAAAAATCTCAGTACAAAACGTCGGAAGAAAATTTGCTATTTCACTCATACCGTGGCAAACATGAGTCATAGTAAACACTCACCCAGCTGCAGAGTCATCTCTAAGTATGTTACATTATAAAAAATAAATGACTGACTTCAAATCTACATTCTAGTGTGTATTAATAATTTTCGATTCCAATGGTACATTACATGTTCATGAACATATTGATTAGTGATAAAATAATGATGAAGGAAATATGTTAATGTATGTAGTAGAGTCGATGGACACTTTCGCGCTCACAATAAAATGAAAACAAGGAAAAGCAAATTGATTTAGAATCTTTCCTGCATTATTAACATATTTAGCTATGTACCAAGCATACTACAAAATTCTAAACAGGGATAAATGCTCGAAAGAGTGATTTCTCACAGGTCTCCTCTTTTCGAGAAGGTACAAAGTAGCGTTGTTCAAGAGAGTTTCGTTCTCACAGGTGCATTGACAGGCGAAAATATAAACAGCTGCGGGTAGGCAGATAGTTGCTGGCAGGCCCACCCTGACCATTCAATAGTGCAATAATGCGACGAAACTAACACCTGCGACAGGAATCACATACTCGATGTTTAACTACGCTCTGATGAAGACCGCAGCAGGTCGAAATGTTTGTTGTCTGAGACGCACCTTTTCCTACGCCGCCAAGCTCCCTTGGAATTTGAGATTCAACACTGATGTTTTCTAATAGGGATTTATTTGAAATTTATGATAGAAGTTTGAAATTATCGATATATCTAAGTTTCGTTCTCGATGTTTTACCTTGTTGAATAATGATTTTTGAATAAAAAAATTGTCATAATAAGAAAACTAATTTTCACCGATCATTAGGTTATACATTCGTTTTGCGAAACTGACTTATTGTGAACACTTTCATAGTCAATTTTTCTGCTAGGCAGGCTTTCTTGTATTGTTCTATTATTCAATCTAGTAATTATTATTATGTAAAATAATATTCAGTTTGCTCTGTTAAATCTTAACTATAAATTAATAAGTCCGACCAATACAAGATTATATTTTCTTACTGACACACTAGCGATAATGTTGGAGGTTATTGAACCATTTTTCAAAACATTAATGTCATCGATTGTTTGGGGGCAATATGTTCTTAACACCGATCGTGTAAATTTGTCATCGATATTTTGCTGCATCTCTACTTGGAAATTGACACCGTTTCCGGCAAACGATATGTGCACTCAGAAAAAACCTTTAGACGCCGCAACAAGAAGTGAGCAACGCCGTTTAGGATATCAAGAAGTGACTTTTCATCTAATGGTGTTAGAAACTCGTACTAATGATGTACTGTTCAGCTATGTTTTGTTGATTCTAATAAAATACATCATGAATTAGATAGATTTCATCCATTTTCCGCCCACAATAAAAACGAATTATTTTAATTATATTAGTAATATCAAAACCATACGAAAAATATCTTAGGAAACGTTTTTTTTAAATCAAGAGATATTTATCACATGCATTTGCACGTGGTTCTGATCCTACCAGGCATCGAACACATGTGCTACATGAGACCACCTCCCAAAACCGACTCGAGCGTAGATATGTTTTGAAAGACGTTTCCGATAGACGTTTTCGCGTAATATTGATGTATCTTTCATCATTGAATTGTTTTTTCTTGATTCACATTGCCATGAACAGATAATTCCGTAGATCCATTTCAATTACAAAAGATGCCAATAACTCAGCATGAAACGTAGTGTGGCGCTGAAGAGTACACTTTTGTATGAGCTCTTTGAATCATTCGCTTTCGTGCACACTGTATCTGATAATTAAGGATTCAAAAGATATTTGAGTAGAGCATCTAGATGTGTATTCATATACATCAAACACAAAAGAAATTGCTACCTTGAAGAAATATTTTCTTATCATGGAATTAAACTTTACGAAAGCCAATTAATTCAAACCATTTTATCTCACAAACGTATAAAAATACTCAACTAGTAAAAATCTTCATTTACAGTTGGCAGTGAATATATACGGCTGCTAACAAACGTTTTTCACTTGCCATTTCATTGTTGCATCAAACCTTCAAAACATTTCGAAAAAATTGGAATGTGTGGTCAGTATATTGCCCCGTGCTTTGGCTAATCGACATTGTTGACACGTTTATACAAATAAATGTATTTTTATATTCAATAATCCACAAACACTGATTCCAGTTTTTATCTAACGAGGGCATTGGCGGAGTCAAACTCTCTGAATTGCAAGAACATTTACTACGTTAGTACAAAAGATCAAAATCAAGTTGTAAAAATTGTAACTGCCACTGGCGAAAAAAATATTTTTTAAAAATTTCTTTATGACAATCTATCACAAACTTATCTAATACAATCCAAAATGCATTAGAAAGTAGAAGGCGCTCAATAATGCGCTTTTGTAAGACCAGTGGCGGAAACGACCTTGAGGGAACCTGCGTGCGTTGCACATTCTGGCGTTCTATGTGAAAGTTCTGAGAATGGAAACAAAATGACATCGGTACTTTTCAAGAAAAGAATCCTGAAACTTGATCTTAATGATAATTTTGGTTTACAATATCTGACAAAGTTTTACATGCGATTTCATTCTCAAGAGAACTGCTGGTACGTAGATTAGGTCAAATTTTCATCTCTTATAGACTTTTTTCACTTTTCTCACAAACTGAAACCAAAATGGGTTTGGAAAGCGTATCCGTATATTCCATGATTGTTATGTATCATTTGAAGTCCAATACAACATATATCACTACCGATGTTTTGTCCACTGTAATTACACACGTAGTCACGTACGTGCAATTTACACAACGTCATCTTCCAACGTAAACGAGTTTCTGACCATATCTCTTAGTATAGCTAGATAAGTAGAAGTTGATACTTACGCGAATAGTCTGTTGGCTGTTCCTGTGGTGTCTGGGATGTGCCTGGGATGGTCCGATTCACTACCGTTTCACGGTAAAAATAGTAGTAGCTTGACTCTCGTTGTGGTGGAGGGGTCTGTTGCTGAGGTTGCAGAAGAGCGTTGATTGATGATGCTGGAGGAACTTCTGGTTGAATCGGAGGAACTGCTTGTAGAATAGAAGGAATTGTTGGTTGAATTGAAGGAACTGCTGATTGAATATGAGGAAGTGCTGGTTGAATATGAGGAAGTGGTGGTTGAATATGAGGAAGTGCTGGTTGAATATGAGGAAGTGCTGGTTGAATATGTGGAAGTGCTGGTTGCATTTGAGGAAGTGCTGGTTGCATTTGAGGAAGTGCTGGTTGCATTTGAGGAAGTGCTGGTTGCATTTGAGGACGTGCTGGTTGCATTTGAGGAAGTGCTGGTTGAATTTGAGGAAGTGTTGGTTGAGCTTGAAGTGCTGGTTGAATTTGAGGAAGTGCTAGTTGAATTTGAGAAACTGCTGGTTGAATTGCAGGAAGAGATGTGTGACGAAGAATTCCTGCCGGTTCCAACTGTAATTGTACAGTATTCGTAATTTGTCCTGGTGTCCGCTGAAACTGTTGAAAAGAATAATGATGCGAGAATCTTGGATTAATATGCGATTGTTGAGCTTGGTATTGTTGCCAGTTGGATATCATGGATCCACTTGCTTGTTGAAAATGCAAGTTTTGCGGTGCATAGTTGAGTGATATGCGTTGCTGAGATGGGTAAGGCTGCGTTATTTGCAATTCAGAAATATGTAGACCGTTCAACTGCGTACCCAACTGTATGTCAGCGCTCTGATTGCTTGATGTTTCATACATTTGTTTCATTGATGTGTTCTGTGAATGCTGCGCTGGAACTATCTGTGAAGAATGTAATGAAGAATTTGCTGTAGAAACTGCTGCTGAATGATCAAGGCTATACTCAGAAGATCGTACAGACGGAATTTGTGATTGTAAGAACGCCTGTGAAGTGCTCGTGAAACTTGAGAGGTTATCACCAAAATATGCGTGTGATGACTGTTGCAATCCTTGTGGCTGAAATTGATTTTGTCTGGAAGATGTAGATGGGCCCAAATAACCTACATTTGAAGCAACTGATGGCGATTGAGCTTCACTCATATTCCATGAATGTCTTGAATTGTTCAGTTGCTGTTGTGGCTGGTAAGTCTGAGTTACATTTGATGAATCCAGCCTAAAACTTTCTAATGATGGAAGTGGATCCAACTGCTGAGTTTGTGTGACATTTATTTGCTCTTCTAAGGAAGATTGAGAGGTGTTCAGTGGAGTATCTTCTGATGTTGTTGTAAAATAATCTTGTGCTTGATTTATCTGAGGATCCAGTTGGTGGCTGTGCGGCTGAAGGGACTGCTGGTCACCACTCATATTAATGGAATTTGCCAATGGTACTAGCTGACTTGTTTGGTAATTCATCGGTAAGCGTCCCCCTGTCAATACTTCACCTGTTGGTTGGTTCTCCACACCATACGATTCTCTACGCACAATTGTGTCTTCAATTATGCTCATCATTCTGCTTGAAGAGGTTCCCGGGGCATCACTTCCAAGAAAGTTGCTTGTTGTAGTAGTGCTGTGTCTCTCTTGCGTAACACTACGAATTGTCCTGGTGATACATCTAGAAGTGCCTGGTCTATCTGAATACTGGAGTTGAAATGTGCGTATGACTTCTTTGGGACCAGTATGCCCATTCATTTCCGTACCGTTTTGTGGAAATTGACGATCCCCCATTGCTTTAAACTTTCTATCGCAGTGTACAGCGTTAAAACACTTTCTTTAAAAGCACGTACAAGCACCGTCTCAAGCCATATATTAAGATTATTCGAATCGTTTATGACTTAGCTGTTTGAATAGTTACAAAACACCGTTCTGTTAACAACAAGAAAAGTATATGCCAACCTTAGAGTTTTAGACAAATAACCTGTTCACTCCAAAAACGTTCAAAATATTAGATTTCACACTATGCAATAACACTTGTAAACAACTTATTGACTGGTTACATGAACACCAGCACACTATTTTGGCACCACTGCTGCCTTGCTGCATTCACTTATTCGATGACACTAAAAAATTGCACGGCTTGCAAAAACCCTGCTGGTGAAATCTTTTTTAACAATAATGGTGCTCAACGTCGATTCTCTACTTTAAGGCAAACCAAGAATTTACATAACTCCATTTGAAAAGATTTTTGAAAACTTAAGAAACAAAACACACAAAACATCTAATATGGTTTTTGCAAGAATTTGTCAGTATCACTACAAGATGAACATAATACGAGTTAAGTATTTTAAGAATCACTTGGACACTTCACTCGCCTGCGTTACTAATATGTTCTAAGAGAAAATCCGGCACTACCGAGAACACGACTGCGACAGCACACGACGCGAGTGCGACGGAATGACCACTCGCGGCGACCAACGGCGAACTCACTGCCGACGGCGCCCCCGCATCTCGAGAAATAGCTCTCTTTCCCCCCTCTCTTTTTCTCTAAGACGTCGTTCTACGTCATTTTCTTGCACAGGAAGGGCGACGCAAGACGTTCGAAGAAAGTTTCTGCGCATCGGACACCCCTCCTCCTATGACGCTCCCCGCCTCTCCACCGGCCCCCGCTCCTCGAGGGCCTCCCACCTCCTACGCTTCTGCCGACGATGTCTGTGGCGCCCCCACCACCGCCTTTGCCCCTCCTGCCCCCTCCCCCCAGCCTCCGACCGCGCAGACAGCCACCCACTAGATGGGCCTTCGAGAAAGCCTTGCAAGAGCGTTCGCGAGACGGCCTGCGTAGTCCCAGTGGCAGCAATGTTGTAGCCTCTGCAGCGTCGCTAACTGGGAATTTCTTGGTTTCGAGTTGGACGGTATTTTTGAGTCTAGCCATCGCGAATTCCATCATTGTCTACAAATTTCTAGCGGCCGACTGCTAGGATCGGTATTTCTCCGTGGCTTCTCCCATCAGTACCAGGCGAATGCCGGAGTAGTACCTTAAGAAACGCCGCGAACTTTTCTTACTCATTCTTTTTCATTTACTCCCTCTCACCTCTTTCTCCCCCTCTGTCTCCTCTCTCGTCCCTCTCGCTACTCTCTCGCCCGTCTGTCCTCTGTACAAAAACATATTTTCGTGCAATACTCTACCACACATGCCACATGACGTTTGAAGAATCTTCATAATTCCAGTATAAGTGTCCTTTGCCTGTACTAATGTGAAATACAATTCAAATCAGTGCCTCCGTGTCACTTCAATTCTGTTAGATCAGAGTCGGTTTATTTTGAATTATGTCTTGTCACACAGTATTGTTGGTGAATATTCCCGACCTGAATCATCTAATTACAGCAAACAACAATATCATTTTGGGATTTGTCGAAGCTATCCTTAACTTCAGTATGCTGTATTATTCAAAATTCTATAGTTTTTATGTAAATGTCTCGTTGGATATTCGCTAATACATATTCTTTTCATCAAATTCTATAAATTTCTCTTTTGTGATTCATAGTTTAGATATTTTATACCAGATTGGTGTTATTCAAATTGCTTATGATGGCCAACAAATTTAAACGATTGAAAAAACATTTTGTGCCAAACTCGTCCTTGAAGGGCATGAGAGACTAGTTAGAGGTATATGAGCTAAGGACTGTTCTGATTCTTATTTACGATATCTAACTACAGAAGTGAGGTTCAATGTTGTTAATGGGAGAGTGTGGTCTGTGACGCTCTTTGACGATCTCTGAGGCAAAGTTTTCCATGAAAGATGTTAGGAACTTTTGACTTATTCGACAATAGTATAAGAAATGTATTTCAAAAAATTAAAGAAACATATTGTGAGGTGCTATTATTCTTAAGGATGATGAAAGGAAATTCTCGAAGCATAGAAAATTGAAAATATTTGAAATAAATATAGTATTTGAAATATTGAAATCGGAATATCGTAAATATTGAAATATATATATATATATATATATATATATATATATACATATATATATATAATATTTTTCATTTAAAAACCTTTTATAAGAAATGTACCTGGATACAGAAACTTGATCTTCTCTTTGCTGGTCAGGAATCAATCTTCATTTCACAACCATCGCCATATTTAAATTCTTCATGAAACCGGTCTTTGTTACGTTCGAAATTACAGATTATAAAGGGCATAAAACAATGTTTAAAACACATGTTATTTCAGTCATTAGGATTTAAAATCAATCTAAACGAACACAAAATGTAATTAAGAGCCAAATACTTACCTTCCAAAGTTTTTAGAAGTGACAAAACACGAACACCTCTGTTACACATCAGCTCTCGTTCACAACTGAACCACAGACCTATAATGGCAAAACGAGTAACTAAACTTGTAGTTAAAGTCGTTCCTGGTAGATTTTTTGATATTTGTGAACAGATGTTAAAGGGGCTCATATTATATACATAGCTCATATTACCGCCTTTACCTCTACGGGAAATTTGCCGAGTTTGGGACAATTTTTGATTATTCATATTCAGGCTCTCAATAAATATCCAATTAACCCTTAGCTACTTGCGCTACGTTTTGTCACACAAGTACCTGCACGGCCAAGTCCATTTTGTTAGAAAAATAACTCTGTAATGCCTGAATTATATTTGGATATAATTTATTTAGTTTTATTTAAAATATATACTCTTTAAAATTTTAATTAACTAACAAAATAAAATTAGCATATTAGTCTTCAGAACAATTTTTGTACTTGATGACATTAAGAATATGTTCGTTACATAAAAAGTGGTTGCTCCAGTTAGTCGTAAGTAATAATTATAGTATTGCTCTTCCACAAATATGACAATTATTTTTAAATTTTGTTTTTTGTTATTCTTTATCATCACGACTTCCAGTGTTTGTAAATTTTTTGACAAGCGGTGTTCTATTCCACTTTGTAATCTTCTAATAATAAAAAAAAATTCTGTGACAATTAAAAGAAAATGAAATTTCACATTGGTACGCGCGGTAGAAAGTACGCCACGAACTCTTTCCAACGAAATGCAATCGTCTAGCTACTGCAGTAAATCTTAAGCAACGGAGTATCCAAGAGGATGCAGATGAATGCCTTCAGGGAGGTTGTGTCAGAATGCGCGCTGATGTTATCTGACACCTACGACGATAACAGTGCCAGTAGTGTACAAAGTACTCCAGCGCGAGTAACTAAGCGTTAAAATATGTACCAAAACAATCAAAAATACATGTAATTTCATTCAAATATATTTTAATTATACTTTTTAAGACAAAGAACACTGTGGAAACGGAATTTTAGATTTGGTCCAAATTGGAATACGGGTTTCCTAGTTTAGGCTTTTTGGTTTATTGAAAATAATTTTTTATCCATATGATCCAAAATCATATTTTGAATTCATTAAAGGATATTACATTGTTCTTGCGAAAATCAGTCCATTTTTTGGATCATTATTTAATGATATTCACCTCTCATTCCGGTGATCAAGTTTATATCTAAAGGAAATCATTTCAATGATTTAACTGATTTCTCCCACAGGTTTTGTATATTCCAAATTAATGAAAAAACTTGATGCACTAGGTAAATTGTTCATTAAATACTGAACTTTATTTCATAAAAATCTTTTAATAAACCGTTTGAAAAAATTGAAGAACCAATATGATGACTAGTAACTTTAGATTAAATCTCTGGATTTTGCGCAGACTAATTTCATAATGCTGAATATCATTTTAAAACATCCATTGGGAACTTCTAATCTGCATTCCAGCCATTATCGTATTTTCTTCCTTTCCCTTTTTACAAATTGTACAGAGCTCAGCGCCACTGTAATGGCCTTTCCGATCTTGCGAAAAGAAACTTAACTGTTTATTGTTCTTTAGAAATTCCTTGCCTAGTTTTTCGATTGTCCTAGTTGCTGTTGCAATGGGATGCTCCTTAATGTCATTTTTTGTTTTCCATCTCATCAATACATTACATACAATATCTCTAATTCAGTAAAACTTGTCAACTGCCTTATTAAACATTTTAGTTTCATTGTTTATTTTTATAGGAAGAATCATCCGAAGATATTTGGTCTTTACTATTTTGCGAAATGTTTGTAGTACTATGTTCACTTGTCAACGTCCAATGTCCAGGACATCATATGGGGCACAATATCAAGATGTGTTTTCATACATTCAATTATATTGAATTCATATAATTATGTTCTTACAATAATTTGATTCGGACGCCAATGATCATAAATATTGAACCAACCTAAAAATTTGTCATAATCACCATCATTAGCATTAACTATGGAAGGCGCTCAAAAATGTTATATCTCCATAATATTAGGCAGAGGCGTTACTATGCAACTATTTAATAAAATTGTTTACTGTCACTGTCATCACTGTAGTTAGATTGTAATTAGAGTAAATTTTTGTTTTGAACATAACCAAAACAAAAGAATTCAGAGAAGAATATATTTCACCTTCAGAAACATTCTACTCCACAACAACTACCTCCACAACAACTTCCACAACCTTTGAGATGAAATTTTATCGTTACTTTCTCTCGTCAATATCCTGCAATAACTCTTCACATAAGTATTCTTGTAAATTAGTCCTCTGAAGCGGACTGTTCATACGTAGATGAGTCCTCGACAACAAGGGTAGTAAACATGCACATGAACATTTTGAGAGCAGTACAAATTGCACTAGAGAAATGTATATGCAATCTTTATGAAGCATTACAACCATATTCAAATTTCTCTTTCGAGAGTAATAATTATTTTGTACATGTTTTAGTTTGTTTTCAGATTCTTCACTTATTACGACTCGATGTTTTTTTTAAATAAATGAATGACCTATATTGGCATATGATATTTTGATTTTTGGTTGCCATCTCTTGTTCCAGGATCGTCGTAATAAACGTTCGATGCTAGTTACTGGGTACTTGTAGTTTCTTTCTTGGTAAACCGCTTATTTGTAGTACCGATTCGGCGCTGATATATGCAGTACAGTAGTCAATTTGCTCCGTGTTTGTTTCTACTTGCTTTATTAGAAATATAATTTTTGTTTTAAGTACCTTCGCCACAGAACAATAGGTGCAAAAGTACACAGCTGCAGTGATGGAATACTATTCGTGAAATCATCAAATTTCCTTAGCCGTCTGATAAGATGACGAAGAGAAAAAAGGAACAAATAATTTACAAAATAATTAATTGCAAGGATATCTAAAAATCTCGGCAAGAATTTCTCATCTGCCATACTGTGTTATTAACTTCTTGGATAAAAGAGGACACCATTGTTGTAAAACATATCTGCGCAACCCTCTTGTAAAATAAGACATGTGTATAATTTGTACAGTTTTGATACTAATTGTAGTCGGTCAGTGGTTCATTTTAGTATATATTTTTCATGCCTAAATATGTATTACCATTCGTTTCTCGTATTTTGGTCTGGAAAAACTCTCTACTCACAATAACTTATAATAGTAAATTTAAAAAGCAAAACAAATTATGTAAAATTTAGTGTTTTCTTTTCACAAAATCTAGTGAACAAAATGTCACTTGAAAATCGGAAAATTTTGTTACGGTTGATTATACTTGTAAGATTCTGTACGCACCGAAGAAGAGAATGACCGTTGTACGCATGTAGCAAGATTGTTCGCTCGTCTGCAGACGAATGCATACCTAATTATGGTAAGTGTGAATTATACGAGCCTGTATATACATATTAATACTTTTAGTATTAATAGCTTTTGTATTAATGAAACCATTTGTATTCTTTTTTACTATTTTCAACGGTGGACCTAGTGAAATGATATCTCTTATAGCGTGATAAGAGACGCATACTATTTGCACATGATTTCAGTAAATGGACTAAGAATGCTTCTGTATCTTACTCATTTTATCCTCACCTCTGCTCCTAACAGAGCAAACCGTATTTGATTTGACCTGTCGATTCGGAGAGAGATTGATACATTTCAGCTGGAATAGTACTGACAATTTCTAGTATTCATCATTTCCAGATGCGGTAAGACAGATGAATTTGTGTAAAGAGAGTCTGTGAATTCTATCCTTCCTGTATCGAGAGGAAAGCAACGTCCTTGAGTAGGCGGTGCGAACTGGGAGCCCTAGAGCAACGTTGCGTACGCGTTTGCACGACTGTTTTAATGAGATGTAACCGCCCCAGGGGAATCTAGAGGCCCTGGGGCCGATAGTCGGTAGGGGGAGGTCGGAAGGGAGGGGAGGAGAGAGTCGGAGGAGGGGAAGTTGCAGCCGCGGTCCGGGAAGTGGCCGCACAGAGATTCCGTCGGATAACCGGCGAGTGGGTGCCAACAAAAGGCGGCTCACGATGAGCAGGTCCTCGCGCAGCCACGACCTTCTCTTCCTCTCCCTCCTCCCCCCACCCCCGGCCCGAGCTTCGGAGAAACGAAGGCCGCGGGCGAGGCGCAGAGCTTCACACGGGATGCGGAGGCAAGCGGCACGGCCGCGCTGCCTCGCGGAGGTGGCGGGGCGGGGCGGCGGTGACGACGACGGATGGCGGAGGGGGAGGGCCCAGGCAGGCAGATCCGTCCGGCGCGAAGGGAGCGGGACGCGCCGGCACCGTAATCCGCGAATTCTCGACATTCGATTTGAAAGTAAAAGCGATTGACTCGGGAGCCGTCGGAGCTGTGCTGCGCGGGTTTGCGGACACCCGCCCCGACCCCGGCCTCCGCCCCCGCCCCCGTCCCGCGCCCCGCCGACGCACCGGGGTTCCCCGCGCGGCGGGCGGGTGGCCACCCGCCGCCGGACACTCGGCGCGGAGGGAGAGAGCAACCATTCCCCCCGCGGGGTGGGTGGCACGGTTGGGAAAAAACGGCCAAGAAAGGGTGAGATGACCGGAGGCTACAGCTCCACACGATGGGCCAGCGTTCGGCAACCGCACGAGCGTAACCGGCACAGGGGGCCGCGGGTGAGGCACGGGCTGATGCCGGTGTCACAGACGTCGCAGATTCAGAGCACACCCGCAAGGCGGAGCAATTCGGGGGTTTAATTTGGACGTATGGGGGGGCGGGAAGGGTGTGGTTGAGAACACCGATTTTAGTGGTGGAGGATTGTCCGGCTGGGCAGTCCTCGTTGTCAGAAGAGAAGAGAAGTGGGGCATTTAGTTGGGGATGGGGCGCAGTGGGTGGGGTGGGGAGTGTGTGGGGGCCATTGCCGTGGCGGTGGCGTTTGGGATGGTCGCCGGGCGCACGCCGGCGGGCGGTGGCGGGAGCGAGCGCCGTTGGTAACGGGCGGGGGGCGGGGCCCCTCGGCGGAAGAAGCCTCTCACTGCATGCGCCGCGCCTGGGGGCGACGTTTCTGCCGGTCGCTGTCGCGCCGACAGCTGTCATCGGGCGGCATCATTTGTTTGTGAAAATACGATATCATTTATATGCGTGGCCGGCGCATGCGATGCGATGCGGCGCAGCGGCGGCGGTGCCCCCTGGCCGGCACTCGCCCGCAGTCGCCTTTGCCGGCAGAGACCGGCCTCAAGACGCGCCACGACACGCCTCTTAGCTGCAACAAACCGCTCCGTTTAGTCCTAAAAGCTTACGTGATTGTTATGTATGAAGTAAAAATTGGATGGTACACGTCCTGCTTTGAGAGTTTTTCGGAGATTCAACAGTACTTGAAGTCACTTCGAAAACATGCGTTTCTGGAGTATTAATGCACATATATACCAAAATGTGATGCTGTTTTATTACATTAGTATTGTGCAAATATAATGAGTCAGTATGCATTATCATTACATTGTGATAACTATACTATTATGTAACCGAACTGACGTTATCACTGATTCATTGTCTGTGTGGATCTTTTATTTCAATACATTTCATTATGTTTAAAATAACGATGTAACTATGAAACAGAATAAAACCAAATTACATTTAGTAAAAACATCATCTTCACAGCTTCACAAGCCCTAATGTTAACTATAGATTATTAGAGAAATTCAGCAAGATGTAGGATAAACTAAAATAACATATTTTGTATAAAAATATCTAGTTAGAAGTGTAAATATTAGTAGTTTTACAGAAAGCTTAAGTGTTTTTATAATAATTTTGGAATGGAAAGGCAGAATTGTTCGCCTAATATTAATTTCATGTGACTATAACCGTGAAGTGATCAAGACAATTTAGTACCATAAGCAATAAGTAAAAATTTCATCATCAACGATTACATTATGTGAAATTGTACATTCCTTTTAACGTATCTGAAATATCTCCACTAGGAATCAGGGATGACGCATTGCTTACTGACCTAGGAACACGAAATAAAGAATGAGGGGATGTTCTGAAGGGCCAAAGAAACTGGTTTTTCTCGGTTGTCACCCTCCTGCTGCGCCGGATTCGTGTTAGAGGAGAAGCCTTCCTAGCTTCGTCGTGGCTCTATCAGAACGCTCGGTGTCACTCGCAAAAGGAACTGCGAGGAGCGAAAATTCAGCTAATGGCACACATTTATTCGACGGCTTGCAAACGTTTATTTTTCAAAAACCCTAACTCTTCAGCTGCGAAGTTTGCATGTTCTTTTCTTCTTTATATCTTTAGTATCGAGTATTTACTGTGAAAAATCTCTCTGCGTTTTCTCAGTAAGCTTTGGATGCGACGCCCGCTGCACAAAATTTGAGAACATCGAAAAGGTCTGTCTAATTACGACCACTTGTTTTGAAGTTGATGGGGTTGTGTTCTTGATAAGGAATGTCCGCGGGAGACAAGGATTCCAGTAAAAACTAATTCCTCTAGAATTCCTTTGCAAATACTATTTAGTTTTAGGATCGGGAAATCTAATAATAAATATACTATTGAATGTGACATTATCCGCTATTCCTGCGCCTCTGATCTGAAGAAGACAAAAAGTGGTCGAAACTTCGGAAAACAAGCGTAAGTCACCTGGCAACCTGGAGAGCAGAGTACGAACAAATCTGCGAAGTAACGAGTATAGAATGCATATTTATACAAGTCATTAATTGCTTTATTAAATCTCTCATGTGGCAATGACTTCCTGTTCGTCTTGTTGCACAAATGGTGGTAAACTTTCCATATTTAACGCCTCAGAAGCTAGGAATTCTCAGAAATGCCGACCAGTTCTTTCTAAATTTTTGCATAGTAACGTACTCAAGATTAAATATGTGTTTGGGAGGGTGAGCGAATGAGTGCGCTGTTGACATCTCTTTTAACACCCTCCTCGCTCATCATTCTCGTTTTTGCAAATCGCTTCTTTCTTTTCATAACACGCAAAGATGTTGCGACCCTACTTGCACCACCGGTATGTAGCATAACCTGCTCCGCAAACAGGTTTAAAATACAAGGTGGGTATCGGGATGTAGGTTGTGGATTGGAGTGTGTGTTGTGTCCTAATTTCAAAGCAACTTGAATTTTTCAGTGTATATGGTTTTCCGCAATCTTTGCTTCCCTGACTTCTGCTTCCTGTTCCACCGTCTTGTTAGAGACCAGCTCCGTTTGGATTTGCGAAGTTATTGGCGGTAATCTTCAAAAATATTTTGCAGCCCCCGTTTTTTTAGAATATAATTCTCATCTTAAGACTTGTAATGTTGAGTAAGTTATGCTATTGAACAAAATAATGAGTAAGGAATTCTTGAAAAATATCCTTTGAAAGTGAATATTAAATTTCGAACAAAGATAATATTAAATTTTTCAGATAATAGGAAAGTTTACAACTCACAATGATCCTATTTCTGTTTTAAATTTAGGGAAAATTAGTGTGAACATTTATCTTTATCATTCCTGATTTGTAGTGTTTATATTTCTCATTCAAAATTCAAAGTCTGGATAATTCGTGAAGTAGTTGACAATATATCAATTGAAATGTGGTGGAGGAATTGGAAGAACATACAATGCTCTTCAAGACCTAATCTCGCATTCTCTTTACCCTCAAATACTAACGTATCAATAGAAAATCTAATTTTTTCCTAAAATATATAAAGATTTTTTAAAATATCTTCGCACACAATGATGATATACATATATTTCTTAATGATTCCCTATCTTGGACTTCCTTTTAAACTTTTTAAGAATTATTGTCAAGTCCGTTTATAAGGGTTATTGTTTTTCAATCTGATCGTCTGCAACATAAATAGTTCAACTTCACTGTTAGACATCCTTAAGCTGTTGTGTATATATAACATTGTTCATTTTAACAGTCGGGTTATATCTATTCCCACAAATTATCACTTATGACCTTTAATTTTGAATATTTGTACATGAACACTCTCAAAATCCGTAATATTGTGTTGTATTTCTAAAATTGAATGCTTAGAAAATTCTTATATTATTTTAGTAAACTAATTTAAAGGCTATTCGTATGAACACGAACTATGAAAAATTATCAATAGATGACGAACATTGAGTAAAATAAGAATGAAATTGAAATGGCATTGCAACAAAGACATAATCACTCTCGAAATGGCAAAACAATGGAATCAGCTGAGCAAGTAGTCTCAGATACTGGTCTCCTAATTATTGAGTTATTGTTTCTTATCCTATATCTTAGTCAATATTCAAGCTAAAAATTTCAAGTTATTTGTAATTAGTAATTAGTATGAGTTCAGGTAAAGTTTTCATGTTGATAACAGTTTTTTGTATATGTATTCCTGCCTACGCACATTTCGGTGCCTACAATTGTCCACCATCTGAGACTTATTAATTCAGTAGGCGCTACCATGTAACTTACCAGTCTCCTCACGAATCCATCCCCTTGACCACGGAACTACTTGGGAATGATAAGAAATAAAATATATCATTATAAGATAATAGTTGTGCCAGAAATTCACATCATGCCACATCACAACATCCATGATCTTAACGGGATTCGAACCCACAATTCGGATGCGTGGGCACTGCCGCACAAATACAGCAAGCATACGCCACCTAAGCCGTTCAGGAATGTTAGGAAGAAGGTTGAAATGTGACACACGGCAGTGTGTCACAAGAGAACAGCAACACAATATCCTGACCAACATACCTGCAAACATGTTTCAGAGGTGGGACTAATAAGGCGCATTTGTGATATCACCTACTCAGGTCGGCCATATGTACACGAGAAACGAAAAATTCTTAACAGATGAAAAACATTGTATGAAATGAGAATGAAATTATAATGGCATTGCAGCAAAGCCATACTTTGGGAATGGCAAAACAAGCGTATTTGTAGTCTTGAATTAATATTCTTGATACGCTTGCGCTTAATGCGTATTCTCTGATGGTATTCAGTGATAAGTCTTTATTTAAAGTACAGCCTATTCGTAATTAGTGAGGTGAGGCAAGTATCTAACCATCCTGCAGAAACAACTCCTCTTTCAAATAATGAGTGGTTTCGAGAAAATTCATGTATATTCTTGCTCGACCCTTCCCTATAGCACATCACAAATTAAATTATAAACTCTTCTTTATCTCTTCTTAACAAATCTTTAAGATATTGGTCTATCATCCAATGGTCCGAAAATAGTGTATATCAATCCTTTTGAAAATCTTTATTCAAAAATAAACTAAAAAATTGAAAAAAGGAATGTTGGTATTCTTAGTTTGTATTACGAGTCATGCTTGTACTGTATAATGCAACCTTTAGATAAATGAAATTCAATTGTTATTTTGAAATATGTTTATTGAATTAAACTGAATACAATGTTTTTACTATTTGATTCACAATTTGTATTCGCATTGCTTAGTACTTTTCCTATTGTGCTTCCTTGTTATGTGCTCAAATCTACTTCTAGTGTGAATTTCGGAGGGGTTAACAAGAAACAACAGAGAAATGCTACCATGAATTTTGTAGGGGTTAACAAGAATTGAAACTTTAATTGAAAATGATTGTGTCAATTGGAAAGGTAAAAGCCGTGTTAATTAATGGCGGTTTGTGGGTTTACGTTAGATGAAAGCTCAAGCCTTACGAAATCAAGGCGAACGCGACAAGCATGCAAGCATACGGTAGCAGACGAACCTTAAGGCGCCTTCATATATAATTTTGTCGATGTATCCATGTGCACGGGAACACGAATTGCGAGACCTCGTGTGAAATGCGGCTACAATTAGACGCTCCAACTGCGGAATGCAAGATTTCTGACACTAGCGAGTTTCTAGCTAGATCGAATTCAGCCGCTGTCTCGAGATAAGGTGTAACGGTAGGCTACTCTAATCAGGACTTTTCCGTGGTTTCTTCGACAAATGCCAGGCAATTGCTAGCGTAGTAAATCAACAGACAAGACACGAACACCACGCGATCTTTCCTTCCTATTCTTTGCCATATCCTTAATTCTTATTCACACTTACAGCTACATTAATCACACTACCCCCACCCGTCGGGAGACCTATGAGTATCAGGGGTTAGAGCTAGTCCTGACAGATGCGGTGCCCGGCTGGTGGGGGAATACCTAGCATGCTGACGCTGACGTCTAGGCTTGCCGGTAAACCCTCCCAATGAATCTCACCATCCATTGGGGGAGTACACTGCCACCTTCCGTAATAAAAATCGTGCGTTACCCCTACGGGACTAATGACAATAGGAGCTGATGCGCATGGAAACACGAAATAATCAATCAATCCAAAAGTTGGCAGACACGCGCAGAATTTTTTTCGCCTTCTCGAACCAGTTGAATAACCTTGTGTGGAAATCGTCACCGACCGACAATACCATGTCCGGATTTGAAGGTTTTCTGTGTCATCGAGTAAAGGCGAGCGCTGCGGAAGGGGAGAGCTCCCTGCCTGGGGGCAATAACTCAGGAATTCGTCATGCAAGAGACAGATACTCATGGGTTATCATGTCCTACTGGTTTATGATAGGTCTTTAGTAAATCAGGTACCCACCTGGACGACCGAGCTGGCAAAGCGGTTCTAGCCAGGGCATTTCAAATCTGCATTAAAATTCGGGACAAAACTAAGAGTGCAAGGTTAGGGGTGCTAGTGTCGTCGGGTATACCTACAGGCAAGGCTCAACAAAGCGACAAGCTGAATTTCTGATGCATTGCGGGGTAATACGAAATACGCTGGGTTTCAGGATTTATAGTGATAATATTTGCTAGAAATAACGTGGTTGTGTAAAACGCAAACATGAAGTGGCCCTTTTCACCGGTAGAATCTACTTACACTTCATCCTTATGTCAGCTCAATAACGTAGATAGCGGTCCGTCTGTTTGTTACTGGAAAAATATGGATGGGTGGATCGGGCCATTGTAATGATCTCCGCCAGTTTATATAGACGTTGAAAGGACCTGGTTCCAATCAGCAGAGTGCATAACGATTTGTAAGTGACTTGGCGATCAAGAAATACACTGAGGTGACAAGTCATGCGATAGCAATATGCAAATATACAGATTACAGTAGTATAGCATACGAAAGGTACAAAAGGACATTGGCAGAGCCTTCATTTGTACTCAAATGATTCATGTTACAAGGTTTCTGACGTGAATGTGGCCGCACGGCGGAAATTAACTGACTTTGAATGGAAGTTAGTAGACGGAAGGTAGTTAGCGCTAGACGCGTGGGAC
Organism: Gryllus bimaculatus; assembly: GCA_017312745.1. Classification (NCBI taxonomy): domain Eukaryota; kingdom Metazoa; phylum Arthropoda; class Insecta; order Orthoptera; family Gryllidae; genus Gryllus; species Gryllus bimaculatus. Next base: position 131,052 of record BOPP01000239.1, on the reverse strand, counting down.
ATTCTATTTCGGCATTCACTAGAACATTTAACATTCCGGGATCAACATTGTCAACATTGTGCTTACAATACCTGGTTTTAAGCATAAGCATAACTATTGTGGCGTCGTTAACACGAGGGCCAGAACCGTTAGGTCGGTGAAAGTGCGCTGCGGGGGGAGGAAGGGGTTGAGCCTGAACTTCGGGAGTTTGCGCTCTGGCGGTTGACTCAGGTAGAGCCGCAGAGCCAAAAATAACCGTAGGCTGTAAACCCCGAGGATGCTAGCCAGCGAGCCGCGCTTACGGTTAACAGGCGAGCCAACCTGAGAATCCTGTGTGTGGGCGTAAACCAAGCTGCTGGCCAGCGAGCCTCTCTGCCGCCAGCCAGCGAGCCCATCTATGGAACAGTGGTGGGGGTGTCAGCCTCGACTATTTAACGCGGCGCCTACTGCGCCCGCGTTCTCATTCAGTTAGCATCGGGGAGCTTGTACGTGTATGTACGAGGAGTGTAGGAGTGTGGGCGAGATGTCCGGAGATTAAGGGCCAGACGATCTCGCGTGCTGTAGGCACACGGTCGCCACGACCAGGTTAAATTTTGGCGTCAGGCCATGTGACAGTAATTGTCACGGGACGGAGGTCCGACAGCTCGCATCACGCGTAGCTTGTATTTTTCTGCGGTAAAGCAGTGTACTGAAAGGAAAAGGTTGCCGGAGTGTTTAATATTAGCAATTTATTGTAACTTGTTCACAATCTTTTAATATATTATTTTTATTTTGTTATTGAAATTTATTTCTTATTTCACTACGTCACACTATCCAGTACGGACAACGCAGTCGCCGACGGTCTTTACTAGATGACAGAGAGCAGCGGCGTTTCCAGTAGAGTTGTATGTGCTAACAGAATAGCAACATTGCATGTAATAACCGCAGAAATCGATGTGAGACGTACAACGCACGTATCCGGTAGAACAGGCGAAACTTGACTTTGGGTTGTGAAAGCAGCAGACAGACTCGAGTGAGTTTACTAACATTACGGTATCGCTTGCAAATCGTCTTCTGAGCTCGTGACCATGTCGATGTGACTCAAGACGACGGAAAAACTGTTTCTTGGTGAGATACGTTCCGATTTAAGTTGGTAAGAACTGATGGTAGGGTTCGAGTGTGCTGCAGAACCAGCGAAGCCATGGACCCAAGTTGTCAAGGAGGAACTTTGCAAGCTGGTGGTGGCTCCAAATCGGATTGGATGTTTTTATATGGAATGCACTGTGTCCACTGGTCCAGCTGAACCGATCATTCACTGGAAATTGTTATGTTCAGCTACTTGGAGACCACTTGCAAGTATTCATGGCCTTCGTTCCCAAACGACGGAATTTTTATGGATGAAAACGCACCATGTCACCGGGCCTCAATAGTTCCCGATTGCTTTGAAGAATTTTCTGGTCAATTCGAGCGAATACTTGGCCACACAGATCAAACATCCATAGTACAATTAAGAGGTTAGTTGCTGAACAAAATCCTACCTCGGGAACACCTTCTCAATTACGGACGGCAATAGAGGCACATGGCTCATTAGTTCTGCAGGGGACTTCGAACTATTCTTCCGTCCATGCCACATCGAGTTGTTGCTCTTCAATGGAGGTCCGGCACGATATTAGGGGGCATCCAATGATTTTAATCACCTGTATATATGTTGTATGTCTGTTCACAAAAATGTCAAGTAATGTCCCAATAATTAATCAAAAGAAACTGCACAATTTATGTTTGTTTCAATGTTTCGAATATAGGATTGAATGATCCGACTCGGCAGTGGTGCGACATCCTATTTGCGTGACGATTCTGGACATTTTCGCTTAATTCTAGGCACGGAACATATAGTGCCGCAAGTAATGATACTGTGAAAACTATGGTCATATGAAAGGCATGTTTAGTTTGAAGATTTGCGGAAATGAAGAGATGTGACATTAAACAACGCGCTGTTTGTGCCGTATCTTAGAACTTTATTACCGGTTGAAAGAAATTATTTATTTGAAGAAGAAGGTGCCCAAATTTCAAAATTCGACTGGAAATAGATGATTGTGGATGGTGTCAAAATTGGCGGAGTAAATGAGCGAGTCTGAAAAATGCGCGTGTCATTATTACTATTCGGAAGAATGAAAAAAATATCGCTTAAACTTTTGCAGGACGTTTGGAACTTGCAAAAATGCGTATCATCGCGAAAGGTTTAATCGTAACATAATGAGAGAGTTCACCAGTTGAACTACGATCTGCCACACAAATTTACTACAAACTAAGGCGAGGAATTCATTCTCTAAAATATCATTTTGGTGACGAAGCTCTTAAAAATGATATAGGAAAACGCTTGCAGAGCGATGAAGAGAAAACCTTAGATATCTAATTATACTCCTTGGTATTCAGCTCGCATGCGCGTAATATGAGGAAGTTGAGGAAGAAAACGAAAGCTAACTCTCAAATGAAGAGCTTGACTATTTGTTTATCTTCGTAACGTTCTATCCGTGAGCTTACTTCCACGTGGTCTCGCCTTGTCAACCCGCACGTTGCCTAACCAACCACCTCATATATCCCACGTGCCCCGCCTATGCCACCCTGTCTTCCCCCTCATTCTCCGCCA
>BOPP01000239.1:73137-126000 GCA_017312745.1 Gryllus bimaculatus | reverse complement strand
AAAGTTGTATAAAAAAGTATTGAAAAGTCAATTGGAAGACAATGGAATGTAATCTGAGAAATTTCAATATTAATGTGTATCTCATAGTTCATGAACTGGATAACAATTTATGCAGCAATTCATGTAGAAATTCTTCGTTTTCGGAAAATATGACAAGCAGCACAGTACGTGTATATTTCTGACCTCCAATCTGCTAATATGTTACAAATGGATGATTTACTCATTTGTTTCTTGATCAGTAATACTGTTGAACCTTAATTCAGTAGTTTAGCCTTGGTTCAGAGAATTTATTTGAAAAGAACATTCTTCGAATTGTTTATGTGCTTTACATTTCACTACTTTAAAACTATTTGATATCCAAAAATAAGGATCTAAATGTACTTTTTAAAATATTTTTTCTCCTTCGTACCTGAGACGTCTTGCATTTTCTTTATAGTAAAAAATCGCCCTTACAAGTGTTTCAAATTACATGATATACTATTCATTCCCGTATATTCTCAATTTCTTTAGGTGATTTATATAGGCTTTTACGGCCGGAGTCAATAGAAGATAGATTTTCCGTCTTGTAGGTCATGGTCTAGTTGGCATTGAAGGGCCAAACGTTTCGTCCACATTTCGTCCCCTCTATTCTGAGGATGTCCACCGCTGACGTGGACGAAACGTTTGGCCCTTCAATTTCAACTGGACCACGGCCTACCAATCCGGAAAATCTATCTTCTATTTTTTCGGTGAGTTTGGAAAATAATATTTTAATAAAAAAGGGTATTGAAATTAAATTAATTTTGCTGATTTTGTCGAGTTAGTTTTTGATGTACGTAAAATAATACTTTTACAAATTTAATACTATTATAACAAATCTAATCATAATTACTATTCAATGTTGAATTTTATATTTTTCGCAATTGCCAGTTACTGTATTTTGGTAACTTTATTGTAAGGAAGCGTTGTTTATTATTTGGAATTTTTTCCTAAAGAAAAACACAAACAATTACAAAGTATTTTAAGTAATTACAAAGCCTATTGCAATATTGCAATAATAAAAAAAATCCTCATTTCATTGCAGAGTATATAGCTATGATTTTCTACGTTTGGATTACAAATATATAATGAAATTATAATCCGGAAATATATAATTAATAATGAGAAACTCAGTGTCTAACGGCAATCAGGATACCATTTCCGATACTAGTAATTTCTTCAAGTTTTCAATCAATAAAACTGTCTTATTGTTTTCATTCCAAAACAAAGTCAGAGTTTTATTAGATGCATATGTAACTACTTTTATGTTTAAATTTTATTGGTAAGCATGAAGGGAAATCCTATAACAAAATATACAGCATGTTAGAAAACACGAAACAAAATCTGCATAGAAATTGAATTACTCCACGATGTCAATTGTTATTTCCTTGTATTTAACATTCACATTCTAACGTAGAATATGCTAGTCATCAGAGCATTTCATCCAATATGCAGATTACGAGAACTCTTCTGATAATTCTGATTGGAGGAAATTACCTACCAGAGTCCTTCATTCAGAAGATATAATTTTGAAAATCAATATGTTTGTATAAAATTGCTTTTTGTGTTTACTGTTTCACACTCATGATCTTGCCGGTCATTTAAGTTATTTTTAACAGAAAATTAAGGAATGTAATACTGGCGTGTTTGTCAATATTTATAGAATTTATATTTAATTATTTATCGTAAAAAAGTGTTAAAAACTATGGGAAGAAGAGCAATCTGTGAACGGTTTCATGATATTGTATTGAAAGCTCAGTATGTATATGGGCAAGTGGCTGCAGAAATTTGCGGTCTAGAAAGTAAAATAATGAATAAGCTCGCGTATGAGAAAAAAAAAACAGAAATATACGAGTGCGCTTCCGATGTTTATTGGTAGGGAGTAACAGTTATTAGCTTAAGAAAATAATCCTGTTTCTTACTTTGTTTTTGAAAACAGGAAGAAGTGTGAAGTGAAGAAGACAAATAAATAAATGTATTGAAAAGCAATGAATCTCATGACAGAGTTTGGAATGGTGTATAAAACCCCGATGGCAAGGAGCGTACGATGAGAAACAGGTACTGTGAGTTCTATTATAAATTATTTTTCTGAATTTCAAATGTGGCGAGTTAGATGTATATCTGTGAAATAGCATTGTATACTTTATATTACAATGAATAAAATTCCTGTATATGGAGTCCTTAATGAATTGTTTTACAATATACCTGTGTAAAAGATCATATTTATAAATGACAGGGATATATTTATGAAACTTGATATAATGCGGAATGCGTATTTCGTTTTTTCATAGTTTATTTTCTTTCTATCTTTCCTTTATCCTCTCCTGCTTTATTTTTCCTTTCTCTTCGATTTTTTCTGCATTTGCCTTATTATTATTATTATTATTATTATTATTATTATTATTATTATTATTATTATTATTATTATTATTTACATTATTCACAGTACCTACTGGTCGATATGTCAACCACACAAAGGAATGATGACCAGGTGTGTAGTTGCTTTACTGAAGGTTCAGATGGCTTCTGACAATAAGGCATGTATTCAAAATTACCGACTTTTGCATATTATATACATTCTATATACATTCCTGGCATCCAAGTGAAGACACTCCAGTGCCCGGAGTATCATTTCCGGGATCACTCCTGTAGCTGATATTATAGGCACAGTTGTCACTTTACTAAAGTTTCACTGATTTGCGACTTCATGGGCGAGATCGGAATACTTCTGGATCTTCTCTTGATATTTTCCCGATATGTTGTGGGTATTGATATATCGATAAGGAAACTGCTGTGGTTTCTATCAATGCACGTTATATCGGTCATTGCGCCTGCATGTCTGTCAGTGATAATGATGCGATCCCATAGAGTGTGGTGCTTCCCTCTTTCAAGCACATTCTGAGGCACATATTTTATAAATACGGCAGGCCGGAAGTGGCGAGTAAGACCGTTCTCAATGCAAATAATTGGTGCGACCTGCTTCGCCCAATCATATGCCTCTTTTTCTATCAAAGTGCCGTGGCTGCTACATCACTTGTCACGTTTCGCTTTGCAGCCTCACTTTCTACCACGGTCGGAATGCAATGTAGAATCTCTCAGAATGGTTTTCCTGTAAGTTGCAATCTTGGCACCCACTTAGGTCCTGGATAGCTATCATAGAGGCTTCTGTCTCCGGAAAGAGATCCCGTCCTGGAGCCATGCGTGCGACGCAGATATGTCGACTTCTGGTTTTACTCCAGCGTAGTCCGTGGGGTACTTCCTGCAGTTCCCCGCTTTCCATAAGGTTATCTTAATCTTCCGTTTCCAATGAATAGGTTGAACAGGGCGATGCATAGCTTTTTTCAAGTTCAGAGGACCATAGGTTATTTATCAACTGCGCTACGCTTGCTGAACTTCTCCACTCTGCTTCCAAGAAGTATCTTCTGAGTGATGCAAATTTGTGAGCTGTGATATTTATGAGATCTACATCACTCGCCCTCCTTGCGACCTTGGAAGGGTAAAACGCTCAGTACTTGAATGGGGATGATGTTTTCGGTGTTAAGTCATAGCGCGTTCAAAATTGTCCTCTGGAGGTTGTCGAGGTCAGTATTGCTCCAATTTATAACGCCAAAGGAGTATGTCAGCACTAAAATAAAAAATAATTGATGGCCTGCACAAGGTTTCTAGCAGCAGAGTTGATTTTTAAGAGTCCATGCAATCGTTTACAACACTTCAATTGTTAGTATGTTTCTTAGTAACAGTGTGTTTGATTCGGAGTGGACTGTTGGAAACCCACGTATTTGTAAGTTTCATGGCGTTCCATGGAGGTAATCTTTGATTCATTATCAGTTTCCAAATTTATAACTTGCATATGACCCGAATGATATTCACTCTCTTGCACTTATCCAAACCGAATTTCATCTTAGTCGTCAGTGAACTTCTCCGTGACGTTTATTAGTTGCACATATGACTCTCAGTGTCTGCATTAGAGCTTCAAGTCATCCATGTAAGAACATGTGAGACACGAAGAAAGAGTTGAGTTCCCCTTTTTAAGAGCGATTCCATAATTAGATTAATTAATTAGAGTAGACAGGGGATTTAAGGCTAAGCAGAACAATAAAGGCTTTAAACTCTCCACCTGGAAAATCACTCGCGGATGCTGTATAGTATCTGTGTGGACGCGGTTGTTTCCATTAGAGAGATACAGTTTTGTATTCCATCGACTCATCGCAGTTTTCAGAAAGTTTTGGATGAACGGGTGGACCTTGTATTACATCCAAACATTGAAGGGGTCAAGAATGGGGCACGGTGTCGAATGCTTAGCGTAATCTATGTAGCATGCGCACAAGTTTCTTTGTTTTTTCAAGCACTTGCCCCATTAATTACGGAGTCTATAATGAGTTGCTCCTTGCATCCCTGAGATCCAGGTCTACAATCCGTTCTGTTTATTTGCTAAGATGTTCTGTTCCTCAATGTGTGTCATCATCATTTGTGAAACACAAGAAGTTATGAGTTTGTAGAAAGCTTGAAGGCAGGTTAATAGGCCTGTACTTTGAGCGGTCTTTAGTGCCACCCTTCTTTGGTACAAGATGTTCCACCTTCAGCGAGGAAAGTAGATTTTCTGGGTTGTGAAGAAAATATTGAATTATATTAGCTATACGATGGTGAGTGCTGGTAAATTTTTGAGCCAAAAATTGTGCAGTCATCACTGGCTGGTGCTCTCAGTGATGTGCTTTGTTCAAAGCTTCTTGGACAAATTTCCACGGTGATGATTGGTTCACCATTAGAGGGATATCTCGGTCTGTCATATTCCATTTTCAGTCCCACGACATATTTGGGTTGTGGGGCACAGCAGATGATCAGATAGGCTTCCAAAAGTCCTCTATTGTGCCTTTGAGGAAGCTTTGACTCTTTCATATCACTTACAAGCCCTTTGCCCTTGACATATTCTGTAGAATTGCTTTCTGGTTTCTTTTAAAAAGAGTATTCTGTTGGCTTCTCGTTAGCGCAATTCCTGTAGCGTCGAAGGCGTTTGTTAACACAAAGCTTTTGTCGTAGGTGTCAAGATGTTCTGTTATTGTTGAATTCAAGGCTTGTGCTTCGTATGATATTTTTGTATTGATAGGATGTTTATTCACTTTCTTCTCAGTTTTTCTGAGGTATTTCCTTTTTAAATTGTGTGAGTCTCCCAATATCTCTCCTAGTGCTTCTATACGATTCACAGCCGTCTTTCCCAAGGTGGCATTCTTTTTTCACTTCGATCATTGTGGGCAGTTGCTACGCGGCTGAAAAGCTTGAACCGTTACATCTTGAAGCCACAACCGCAGCAACAATAAATTGTTTGTGTGTACATCTTTCAAAGATGGTCTTTGTTGTAGATGTGGCAGTACTTTTATTGAAGAACGCTGACTTCTCTTGCTAATTTCTTCGAGCAATTTTGTCTGGGAATGTGATAGTGGTTCTGTGGGTCAGTTCGCTTCTGCAAGTGCGACTGCATTCATTGCGAATTTGCACCTCTTCGCTACTGCTTAATACATCCATACTTTCTGACATGCTTGTCATTGTCATCCTGAGTTTGCAACAGCTGATATCTCCACTGCCCTCAGATTACTAGGTTCTGAGGATTAAGCATTTTCTCACTTCTCTTCTTGATTGCTTCCAAACATGGTTCAGGAGAGGAGATTTTTCTGAACAATTGCTCGACGCTGTCCGGTATTCTTTGCTCACTACTTCAGTAGATCACGGAAACGGAAGAAATCTTTGTTATACCTTTTTGTCGGTAGGCCTGCGTAGTGTCAGTCTCCATTTTTGGTAGTGGTGTAGTATTCACGCCATGATGAAGGTATTTATTTCTGAGTCCACTTCATCCTTCTGCGTTGCCTGCCTGCGGCAGTGCTCCCTGGAAGCAATAGATTGCTTCTCTGGGAAGAACTTGCGGCGAGTGTCAGCTATAAGTGGAGATGGTAATGGGTGCTGCAATGTTCGGCTGTGTATATTCGGGGTTATCCCGATCAGGCCCGCCTGTTCAAGCTCTGATCACACCGGCTTCGGCATCGTCACTCTCAGCGGTGGCTCCAGAGGTGCCCCGCGCCTCCCAGGCAGCGGTGCTTGTCCGAGGCCCTTACGCGCATATTCCGTGTTCCAATCTCTATGGTGTGCCATGCCCCTGTTTGCCGCCAAATGTTTCTGGAGGCCCTGTTCCCACGTGGCTAAGTTCTCAATTGCTCGGACGTAGGGCTGAGAGACTTATTATTATTGCTACTTTGAGAAGACTATTATTATTATATTATTATTATATTTATTATTATTATTATTATTATTATTATTATTATTGTCAGCTGTATATTATTTATGTGAGTATAGTTGATGGATTTATATATAGAATCTATTGATTGGTTCTTTGGGGGACATCGTCCAAATTTCAAATGGCAATATTAAATCCTTTTAGGGCCGGGTTTCACCAAAAAAGAGTAAGAGTTTACTCTGGAGTAAATATGTTTTACTCGAGAGTAACTTCTTGGAACGTTTCACCAACACTTTACTCGAGTGTAAATCCCTTACACGAGAGTAAATTCGCAGAGTAACTTTACACCGGAAAATCCGTTTCAGTTCAATTCAGTTTTCAACGTGCATGTACCTCCGAAGTGTTGTTACGGTTCGACGATTACGAATGATAGTATTTGTAGACGATTCCAGCAATGATTCGGATATTATCCCTAGTGCAAGGCAAAAGGGTGCGAGAAGAGAATGGATTGGTTTTAATTATGACGACCGAGATTTGGTCATGAGGTTATGTTTACCAAATCAGCTGTTTAACTTCATCAGATACATTGTAAACTGTAGAGAACTTCTAAATTATTTTTCCCCCATGTGGATACTAAATAACGTAGTACGTACCGAAATACGACCACAAAAGGAAAAATAATAACTACGGAACTAAAGTAACTAAAATATTCATTTATTTTATTCAGTAAAAACTGTATGTGACGTATGGGGGAGATCATTTGCCCACGTTTTTCTTGAGTTTCCAGAATCCCTTTCCAACATTTTAAGTACAAATGTTGAATGGTGAATTAAAGTTTTAAAAAAATAAAACAAAAATAATAATAAATTTTAGAAAAACACGAGATCACCAACATTTGAGAAACTAAACATTTTCGTTCCCTAGTTATAGAAAATTAATTTGCACCGCCATCGGTAACGAACTGCAAATTTGATTTTTTCTGCTGCATTGCTAACAAAATAGTAACTCGTCTCCAGAGAAGAAGAATGAATATTTATTAAGAAATAAAGAATTTATTAGGAAATAAACTATGCTAACTCTAACCACCATAACACAACACAAGATTATAACGCCAAGATTTCCGAAACTGAAATGAAATATAGAATATAAGGAATTAATCAAAGGTTCGCGTTGATCCGCATTGGTTCCCAGCGTCGTTCTCGCTTACAGCCTCTTGAATCATTCTCAAATATTGTCTGTTCATCTGATTTGCGGAGTAAATAGGAGAGTATATACTCTATAGTAAAATAACCCTCTAGAAGCATGGTGAAATGCTCATATTCTACTCGAGAGTTACTATCTTGGAGTAAATGGTTACTCTCGGGTAACTACTCTCAACTTCACTCGGTTGTTGGTGAAACCGGCCCTTAGAGCAGGGCGGAGTGGCATCTCGGAACGTCCAAAGATTTTTTCTCTCTCTAAAGCAACACTATGAGTCGGTCGACAGCGGTTTTCACGAGCATTTCGTTCGATAACACAATATTTGAGCAAAAACAATTTCCAAAATTTGCAAAAATTCAAAAATGTTCGGCGTATTCCTACAACTGCAATAATGAAGATAGAGATTTTCCCTTAATGAAATATATTCCTTAAAGATAATTTTTTAAATAAACTCATTTGCCATTTTTCGAAAATTTGAGTACTTTTCTCGTAATTTTGGCTGAAAATGCGGGCGAGAAAGTACGTGCTGTTCTAGCATCACTAGTTGCGTTATAGAACAGAAACTTTTTTTAGTATGTACAAATGGGTCTACGTTATGTATTTCATAGTATGTTATTGCAGCATTTTTGACGACTGATATTGTTAAAATATTTAATTTATTACATGACAAAAAATTAAAATTTATTTCTGTATTATTCCAGAGTATTTTATTTGTTGGACTTGAGCATTGAGCATGCTACGATTTCGGAAATCATTTTGTGTGATCCAGTTCAGTAGCGTTTTTGTTTTTTCTATGCCACCAGTTTTATTTCTATCGTATAAAGTTTTTCTTAAAAGCACATGCTAAATTTTTCTCTCTCTTCTGAATTCGCAACGACGTTGGAATAAATTTTTTTTTAATAGATTGAATATTTTAATGTGTATTCCATTAGTTGAATTCTTACGTATGAAACTGGTAGAGTTTCATGCCTTACATGATTTAAATTGTATAACTTAAGTATTTAAATTGATCTCCTTCATAATGAATATCACTGACCTCTTCATGAATCATGATTCATATAAACTATGCAAGCTATTAAATATTCTTTCCTTAATAGAAATAAAACAAATGCTTCACATCTGTCGAAATGAATTCTGCAAAATAACATTGTTGTATTCGAAATATATTGTGGTAGAAGGATACTGAATTTTCTGCGCCCCAGTAAAGAGAAGTAAACGTACAAGGAGAGTATATATTTATTCGGTGCTGCACTCGTAGAATGTCTTGAATGAACAGGAGCTCAAGTATTTGGAAATTTCAAAAGGAATAAAATAACACTGTGTTTTTCTGCCCTTAATGAATCTCCCTCCGGTGTATTGAAGTAATATGTTCAGATGTATGCCTCAGAAATGACTAATAGAACTGATAAAGAATATTACGTAATTTTTATAACGAGAATGTAAGTTTCATATATGCCTTACGATTCCTATAACAAAGAATATGCATTTGCATTGTGTTCACGCATTATGATTGATATATTGATAGCTTAGTGATCGATTCATGGTAGAAGAAGATCCCCATAACTTCCTTCTCGAATAAAACATCACATCTAGTATGATACTCACTATTTCTTAAAGTCAATATCTACACTTCCTAAAGGGAAATACAACGAAACACGTGCGATTAGGTGAGTGAAATCTAACAGTTATGAAGTTAGTTGTGCCGTTTTGTTTAACTCAAGAATTTTATCATTTTTTGAAATTAAAAAAAAACAACAAAAGGTTGTATTTCGTTATAGAGTAATTAAAAATCATTAGAAGAATCTGTCGTAGGAAACTCACTGCCAATTAATCATCATCATAATGAATAATTAAGAGCCATTGATTTAAGGATAGATTTAGCAGTGAGACTTTCATAGAAAAAAGTAGATTGGCGAACAGTTTTACCTGCGTGCCTCTGTATATATTTGAAAAGAGTATTCGTGACTTCCACGCAATTAGATCGCGTAGCAGCACAAGTAGGTACACATCATTAATTTGCCCCAATCGTCTTCCTAGAAATTGACATTAACAACCTGCGCACGGCCTAAGCGGTGTTTTCTTTACATTTCCCTTTGCCGAAAAAAGCGGTTCACTCACTCATTAGAGGCGTAGTAAAACCGACGCGTACTACTGCGTAGCGTAACTGCATTCATATCAGCCACCAATGAGAGGCAGCTCGGATCGGTACGGTGCACATACGTATACTAATAACCGTGTAGACGCGTCCAGACAGACGGAGCTATTCAGCATTCCTTGATTTGTGATTTTTGGCTTTTGAGTCATTGTACAGTGTGTCTGCGTAAGTTTTTAATTCACCTACGTGCAGGACGTATAAAGCTGTTCTGAAAGGATATTGAAGAAATGTGTCTCTTTCTTAAAGCAATATTTTTGTATTCACTTTGTCGTGTACAACTAATGTAGTGTAGAGAAACTACTGTACTGCAATATATATATAACTGATATATTGATAGCTAAGAGATCGTTTCATGGTAGAAGATAATCCCCATTCCTCACTTATTAAACATCATTCTAGTTAGCTGCAAGATAATGGCGATGTGGGGATTGAAATACTTGTTTTATGGGACACTGATACCATAAAAGTGAAACATTCTTATTCCTATATAAAGTAAATAATTCTTCAAACTTTTTGTTGTCAGAATCCACTTTTCGAGGGTTCTTCATACCGAAAAACTGATTGACGGCAAAAAATCTCCCTGTCCGTCTGTGTTCATCGCTAACGACTGAGCCGCGGGTACGATTTTTTCGCAAATTATATTTCCCGATCGATGTGAATGATGTCGCGACTCCTTCAATTTAAAACAGTCGTGCTGATTTTGGAGAGTTCTTGACATGAAGCCTCAAGGGCATTTTCAAAATTTTCTCAATAATGATATGTTTAATGTTATAATGTCTAAGGTTAAGCAAATAAGAATGCGTTTTACTTAAAAGTAGAAGATAGGCTTAAAGCCCGTCCGAACTTCAAACATAACCTTCAACATAGTGGAACTTCTGGCTGGGGACGACGCCGGCGACGGTATTCGCAGCGGCAGCGGTGACGGCAGGGAGTACGCGTTCCCGGGTAAGCAGAGCTTGCTGCGCACCCGTGGCGGTGGCGGCTACGGTGGGCATGGCGGCGGCGGCAGCGGCGGTCGCAGGGTGGCGTAACACAGGGACCGTAAAATTTTACAACTTTGCTCCCATTATATGGCCATCGCGACGCATAAAATCCGCCGTCTAGCGCGTCGGCGGACCGTGATGACTCAGCTTGGAATGCGCTGCGGCCCGCGCGGCTTTAGAATCCGCGAAAATTGTACTCGAACGCGCGCGAGATTAGGTATTACGATTTTTAATTTGTGAAACAGGTAAACGGACTTTACGAAGTCCTCTCAAAGCGTCCTTCATGGAGGCACGCGCGGCCGTTGTCGCGCCAGGAATTATGTGGCTCACGCAGCGCGAGGCGAGCGCGACGCTGCCACGGTGCGGTGCCGGGCTGTGGACGCTGCGGAGGTGACGTGGCTCGCGAGAGCCCAGTGGCCAACTACAGCCGCGTTACTCTTTCCCAGGTTTGGGGTTAGTGCGATACGCACTTCACGTTTTGCTCGTAATTTTTTTTGCTGCGGGTTGTGTTGCCAGTTGCGTTCCACGCGTGTTTGGGTCAGGGGCCGCGTTTTCCACACTTTGTTTAAAAGTGAAATCGATAATTTTAAGATGGCGTTTTTTAAAATTTTTTTATTCAAAGATGTTGATAATAAAGAGAACTGGGGATCAACTAAAGAAACGTTTTCACCATCTAAACTAAGAAATATACTTTGTGAAGACGAGAAAAAGTGAGTTGAAAGAAAAATAACAAATTTACAACTGTTCCTAAGTAACACACAACAATATCTTTCAACGAACAGACACAATTGATCTTTATACAGTACGCAATTAACTACAACCAAAAACACAATTATCGTTGTAAATGTTGTTGCGTGGCAAAAATACGAGCAAAACACGATATGTCGAAATGTAGTCACAGAATAGGTCTTAAACCTAAGAAGTGATTGAACTTTTCTTGTTATTTAGAAGGAGATATTGATCGAACCATCGACATAACCGTTGAATAAGAAAGCTAATAATTTAGTTATTTAAATAGTTAGCTAGACCGGAGTACAAAGTATAGTGAGTATAATGTGACGTCATGGATACTCACAGCGACCACAGACACAGAGCTTTCGTATAACAATATATTTATTAACAAAGAAAACAAAACAAATATATACACTTAATAATCTACTTACACCCTAGCTCTGATAGACCTACTATCCCCTGATCGCGGGAGCGATCCAAACCCGATTGAAGATGGTTTTGATTGTGGCATTCGCCACTCCTACTTTTGAAGCCTGCACAAAGCCTAGCTTCCGTGACCGGATGTCACGCTGGGACACAAAGTCCGTTCTGGCGCACCAACGGCTGGTTTGCCTCGATCGCAGGAGCAATCTTATCCGATTGAGAATCGGCGTGAACTCAACCACTCTTCACCTCGGAGCACGCACACAGCATCGCTCCCCCGTGACCGCAGTCACCCAAGGACATAAAGTCCGCAGGCTTCGTCAACTAGTGACTCCAGCCTCGCGAGCCGGGCTCGCATATGCACCGTCGTGGCGCCAAGTTTTGTGCACACGCACGAGGTTCTTCCACTGTCTCCAGAACCCACCCACTAGCTCTGTACACTCTGTTATATAGGCGAGGCCCACGTGACCTACTACGTCACGCCACCCCCTCGCTTGTTATAACAGTCAAAAGTTTCTAAAGGCCGGAAGACTCCAAAGCCTTGTGTCTCCCGTTTCCGCGTTCTTGTCTTTACGGAAAAACCCTTCTCTCCTTCCTGTGGCGAGGCTAATCCTCTACCAAGCGTCTCCAAATAGATGCCACGAGGCACGCTGGCTAATGCGTTACAATAAGAAACCACCGAAAAAAACCCTATAAGTGTGATACTGTTGCAAATGAAATTACTCCAGTTTCACATCAAAGATATTAAGTAGAAAATGTAGAAAACAGGGGCACAAGCAACGCTTAACACATATTACACTAAAGTACGAGCTCCCATCCTAGATAACTTTGAAACTATACGTCGTGGACATTTACAACTACGTTTTATTTTCCCTTATAGAACAAAAGGAAAGTGTATAATGGCGTTAAGCAGGCAAAGAAACATTTTTAATTTTTTATTTCAAGTTCTCTCTAATATATTAGTTGAAAAGGGACACTTTCTCTTAGTAACAACACATTGATACAAATTTAATTATTGATTCCGTTCTGTATTATTGCGGTATTTTTCAATAAATCTTCCACCAAATATTTACAAAGTATTCAAAAGGATAAATATGGACAAAATAAGGGGAGATGTTCCAAATTATGTGATGCAAAAAAAGTCTATAGAATTAGGTCTCCATTGACTCTAACATCCAGCAGAATGATGATTCAGCAGACGTATGATTTTAGAAAAAAATAACATCTTTTTTCTGACTCCTCCACATCACTGAGTTGGTGGTGATTGCCGAGTCACGCCTAGATATTGAATTCACAGCACGTACAGCGACGTGCCCAAGGCCAAACTCAAGGAAGGTTAGTGACAGATAGCTCGTAATATTGTCGTTGGAAAATGGCTCGGTGTCTGCAAATGCAATGCAGGAATGCGTGCAAAAGTACTTTTTTCAGCAGAGCTGAGCAGTTTGTGAAATGTGCTGACGTAGTTAATTTTGTTTACATCACCTAAACCGCAAATATAAGAGAACAGCTAGTTTGTCTTTGGTGGTCTGATACTATGATGAAACAGTATTCGGTCATCAATACTTCGTACGTTAAAATGGAAGACCTTTCTATCATCTTGAGAATTTCAAGTTTCCGTTCTTCCCCCCAAAACATTTTATTCAAAGTGTCTCCTCTGCTAAACTATCTGCTAAATTAAAATATCCAAGTGCAATAATTACATGTTACTTTTTTACCAGTTATTCTGATGATATCTGGACTTCTTTCAAAGGGTTCAAACTACAAAAATGTGATTTCTAATGAACAGCAGTGAATAATTTATTAAGGAATATATTGTACTGCTATTATTTCAATTTTTATGAAAATAGATAATATTGTATTGTATAAACTCGTATATTCAAGGCGATTTATCGCGCGCATGTGTGGGTGTAATACACGTAGTTAAAACTATCAGAATAAGTCTTATTGATCTCGACAACTCACTCCTACCTTCGACACATCAGGCTCAAACACAAATATCAACACCAATATTCTAGGGATAGCATCAATACAAAAACAGAATCTGGGCATCTCAACCCATCTGGAAACAAAAAAAAACATAAAAATAGACATAAACAGAACATAAAAATAGGTAGTGATTTTAGCAGACAATCTTAGAAATCATACATCCTTTCTTATAAGGAGCTTTTCTCTATCGTTTCGATTTCGGCCGTGTTTAAATCTAATATGCTTTGAGTACATGCCTGGAAAATTCGCCACCTTCCGAAATAATCTTACCTAATGGGTCATGGACATTATCGTCAGAAAGAAGATTGACAGTAATTTGGATTGACACTTTCCATCTCAAATGCTTGTAAACAAATTATAAAGTACCACCCACAACTTCAAAATAGTAATATGGATATAATCCCTGTTGTGATTAGTGCCTTCCCATTTTAATTTAGACTTTGATCGCGTTATGTTTCTACCGTATGTTTTTGGTCTGAAAATTAACACTCAATATGAAAATTGTGTCCTTCAAATAAACTCACATAGTGTTTAGAATCACTTGTTCTAGAAAACTATTGGAAGATACTATCTTTCAGTAGTTAGCATGTAGCAAAAAATTAAAGATAGTGGGAGAATTGGAATTAACAAATATTTTAATGACATTACAAGACCTCTTATTGAGTCCTCTCTAAAGATATTATTTTGACTAACCACCATGTATTGGACCAAAGTTACTATTCTGATGCTGTGGACGGCACATGATAATTTGTTAACATGTAATTGAGGTGAAAAATGACTGTCTACAGATGTCAATCTACTATGAAAATTACTGTGCCGTTAAGTCACAACTTTGGATTCTGGACTTGTTGAAAGTAAAATACTCACATTTGGTATATTTTCTAAATACATTTTAATTAAAATTTAAATTCTGAGAATATAATTAAGAAATATATCTGAGTGATAAAATCATCAATATTGTACAATGGCCTAATGGCTTCAAAACTGCAGTTTCCTCCGGCTTAAGTGGTCCTCTTCTTGTTTCTCATTCACCTGGTCTTTTTGCCCTGTGGTTGGCTTTCGAGATAAGTGCTGTTTTATGTGTCTTATTGAATATAGCTTTAGTTCTATTATTTTGTTAATAGTTTTGTTCATTATGTGTTAGATTTTGACTTTTTCCGTTTCAGATCTTTCCGTGAATTTATTAAGCATGGATCAGCTTTCATCTGGTGACACTTCCGTTCTAATGTAAGTTACGTTAAACTCCTTCTGTTGGTTATTAATGTAAATAATTGAATGCGATTAACATTAGTTAATATTTAAGACAGTGTTAGGCGGATGTGTGTTTGTTTTAAAATTTTTGCGTTTTCTTGAAGGGATATTGGGATATGTTCACATTAGTCCCATGAGTGTAGTGCATTAGTGTTTATTCGCAGAAGGTGGCGGTGATACCCCCCCCCCCCCCGATATTATAACGCGTTCCGGTGCCACCCTTCACATCGGCTTGCGGGGTTTCCACAACCAGCATCTCCCGCCAGCGAGCATCGCCCCTGCCAAAGCAAGCTCTAAGCTACCGACTGCTCTTCGGTCGGCTCTGCCGACGGCGCTCGCGACACGTTAGGTAGTGTAGTGCATACACGGG
The DNA here is from genome assembly GCA_017312745.1 of Gryllus bimaculatus. Taxonomy (NCBI): domain Eukaryota; kingdom Metazoa; phylum Arthropoda; class Insecta; order Orthoptera; family Gryllidae; genus Gryllus; species Gryllus bimaculatus. Next base: position 110,659 of record BOPP01000239.1, on the reverse strand, counting down.
TGAGGGCAAGACAAGGAAGAGGCACGACAGATCGCGCAGGGTCCGAGTCCCGTTTGTTAGAGCACTTCTCCGGCATTCACCTGGCGTTGACCGTAGAAACCACGGAAAATTACTTATCAGAGCAGCGAGCCGCTAAATTCTAGAGACAGCGGCTGAACTCGACCTAGCTATGTTATTAGCTAGCATCGAAAATCCTTACAATGACGACAGCCGAAACGTTAGCTTCTGTGTGTGAGGCGTGGCAGTCGCGAAGTTCCGAGCGTATTGACTTCGCCCGCGGAAGCCTTCAGATTCGAGGTTCCATGTGACTAAGTGTATGGATTCTGTAGAGATGATTAAATAAATGGTCTTACGTCAATTATTAGAATCATTGTCTCAAAATAAGTGGATGCTTATTTAACTGATTTAAAAGTGTTTGAGAAATTACATGTTTGCCTCCATAGCTTTTACTGTGTTTCGTGTTTTGCTGTAACCTAATGAAATTATTTTTCTTTAACTGTGACTAATCATCCAGACAGTAAATATAGTTTTACACATCCCTAAATGACATGTATAATGTAAATTGCTTTTGAATGTAATAAGCGATTATTATTAAACTATTAATCTTATTATTATATGATGATCTGCAGTACTTGACACCATATAAGTATTGTTCAAAATCATCACCAGAACAAATAAGAAATGAGTCTGTGCATTAATAGTACAATATAGTAGTATTAATATGATATTTATTGTTAATATTTTTTATTTTATTTACTATTTCTTGAGGACGTTCCATGTATTCCAAGTGATAAGCTAATAACCCCAGAATCATTAACGATAACGTTTCCCAAGAATTTTTTCATGTTAGTACAATTATCCACGTCCTTTGTTTGAAATGTGTATTCATATTTAGGTTTTTCGTCCATAATAATATTGAGAATTACTGTTATTTCGGTATTTTTATTGATAATGTTATTTCATCTGCAATAGTGTTGTTAGAATTTCTTTTGATTGTTTTCTCATCAGCCTGATGTGTTTATTTACCACCTTGACCGTTGCAGAGTAGGTTGTAAAGCCAGACCGTATATTCACGCTCTTCAGTAGATCATTCCGAGTGTATTCTATGAGCCCGCGATTTTAAGGAAATATTTTGATTCGCTACCCACCTCGCATACAAAAATCTTTTTTTTCTGAAAGCCGTTTCCAAAGAGACCGCATTAACACTGCATAATTTTTTTATGGGTCCCCTCCACTGCGAGAATTAAATGAGGAAAATGCGCGGTGGGAAACGCAATGTTATTGGTAGGTTTGCTTTCATCAGAAAAAGAAAGGTTCGTGACTGGGACTACTCCCTCTCCACGCTTTTCATACGAAAACACAGCACCGACCACTGCTTTGCTCTGTTGCGGGTGTGGTGCGCTCTAGTGGTAGTGGGATATTAATCAGGTCAGATTTAAGATCGTCATTGCGGAAACTGTGTCTTGTGTGCAGCTCATAATTACATGTCGAAAGGCTCTTAACTCTCCTAAAACAACCTCCAAATTAGGTTAAAATTCAGCCGTAAGCATACGAAAAATGATTAGAGAGATTAAGAAACGTTGTTTTTCAAGGATAAAATTCTCTGAATACATTTTGTACGCGTAGGAGTATGAAATGAACTTCGCGAAACCGTCAAACGGACTATACATTTGCATATATATATATATATATTGCAAGATTTCACCCTGAAAAGAGTACAAACATGTTCCAATCTGCATTTGTTTAGAAGAGAATTCGTATTAATATATGAAGAGAATTTTGGAAATTTTAGAAACAGTAGTTCAACATTTGTGTTTTGTGGTTCAGGATTTGAATGACTCATAATTATCAATGATTATTTTGTAAATTTACTAGTATCTTATTGAAGACACTGAAACATAAATGACAGTAAATTTTGAATATTTGTAATATTTTAAAGTCTTAGATTTTTTGTTTGTGAATCTGTCGCCCTCAATGTAATGTTTTGCTTCATGACAACTGCCGAAACTAAACAAATATAAAATGTATCAGGAATAATGTTAAGATAAATTGGTTGATATGTTTTGAAAATATTTAACCATCTTCTGAGAAATTAATATGAAAATACGATAGAACATATATTAATTACAAAAAGTTCTCACTTTATTCTTCTTTTATAAAGCTGAGTATTAATATTTGCCGGATAGAAACTATAAACTTGTGCAGATATCGAGCTATCTATTCTACCTACATACAAATAAAAAAGGTCCATGTGGTTTCCTTCCTGTGCCAACGGAGCTTTCTTAGTAGCACCGCATTGCTTGCGCGTCACCTGCAGCCAGAGAGAACCCGTTAACGAACCGCCAGTTTTCATGAGAGCCGGCGCCGCGGTGGTGGTGGTGGCCGGCGGGGGTGTGGGTGTGAGCGCGGACGTTGTGGGCCGGCGGTGCGGGGCGGAGAGCGGGACGGCGGGCGCAAGCAGACGCCTGAATGCGGGCTCACTTGTCTATTGCTAGCGGCCATGAAAAGAACAAAGCGACGCTTTACGGGCCCGTTTCCCGAGCACCCTGCACGCCGCGCGCCGCCTGCCATCGCCGCGGCCGCTGGGCATGCGGGCCCGCTCCTGCCCCCGGCGCGTGCGCGGGCGCTCGCTCGCGGCTCGCGCCAGCGCGGGCGGGAGGCAGCGGCCCGTAACGGAGGACACCACTCCACACTCAGTGCTACCACTTTCGTCGTCGACATTCATCCCCGAAAACAAATCATCGCGCCAAACACCCCTGCCGCCGGCATAAACCTTGCTCACATCAGCCGTCGTCTTATTCACGCAGCCCATCGCCGCAAGCCACTCATTCATTGCCATTACTCACTCTCCCGAATCCTACGCACGGCCTCACATCGGCACTCACAAACCGTGACCCGCCATCTTCGCGCCAACGCTCCCGACCCCTTACCTGCCAGTCAGTCAGATTGCTCGCCAGCCCACCTGCCCATTCACATAGTACCCACCCATCTCCCCCGCACGCCCACTCTCCCAACTAGACCCGCACCCGCACTCTCGCCCGCACGCCTCGTCCCATAGCTCCCAGTCCAGGCGTTGCTTCCATGATCCAAATACTGTACTTATCTTACATTAAATGATTTGGGAACTACATTAGAGGTTTTAAACGTTTTAAACATCGTACCCCTCTCACAAAACTACAAAATAAATTCCCTTATGACCTGCTGATGTGGCTCATGGCATCAACCGATGTCAATGCAGTGACTGACCGGGAGGCCCTGCGGTTCGAGTCCCGAGGGTTGCAGTATATTCGACACTGGCTAGTTAGCTTTGTCGAGTTGAGCCGCTGTCTGAAGGAAAATTCTAGCGTTCGTCTACTCGCATCTGTAGTTTTCCGTGGTTTCTCGTATCAACGCCAAGCGAAAGTCGGAGCAGTACCCTAACTAACGGGCCACGCACCGCGCGATCTTTCTTTCGTTTTGCTTGTCCTGACTTCATCCCTTACTTAGCACGCATTTACTACACTATCACACGTCGGGAGACCAGTAGGGAACATCGAGCTTCTCCCGTTTGGAATGCTGCCCCGCTGGTGGGGGATACGTGGTCGGGGAAACCCCGCAAACTGACCTGTAGGTTGGCGACAGATCTCGCCTAGAAAAGATCACCACCACCTCCTGTGATAAAACATCCACTACACATATGGGACTAATGGCCTTAGCAGTTGACGCGTCCGGAAACAGCAATCAATAAATCTAATACCTCATATTTTTTCTACATTATAATCCTTATAGATTCTTATCTGAGTAAATTCATGAAGTATTTAAAATTTTGTGAAAATACTTTTAAAACCACGTAGTAAGTACGAGAAGCAACACGCAAACTGACAGGACGCACACAGATCCCACAGATAGTTACCGGTCATAGAAAGGCACTGACAAATTTGATGAGTTAGGTACTATGAATAAACGAGTATTCTTTGCCTAACATCGAACTGTAAACATGCATGCCTTACGCATCCATGCCATAGCGTCCATTTAGTGTCTATTTAGGTATTTGTGCCTTGCTTCTCCAATAACTAATAATCTTATTATATGAGTTCGTATTATATTCACATTTCTATCTCGTTTTCTATCTTTCCGCTGTTATAAAATTATCACTTAAGAAAGGAAAAATAGTGTTCCTCTTCTCCGAGGAGTTAATAAAAAATATAATACTATTTTCGCTAGGAAGACCGGGGCTTATGGCAACTCGGGTTGGTTGACACTCGGGATTTTATATGTCTGCTACGTAGCATATAAACCACAGTTTCCAGCCCTAAATTTGTGCACCATGTCCTTCATTATCTGACTAACTTTCCGTAAATGTCTAAGTATGATCAGTACTATGATAGTGGAATTTTGGTGTCAAATATTTGTTGGAGCTTGGAGAGTAATATATTGTATTTAATTGATTCTCTTCAGTGACACTGGAAAGGAACTATTTTGCTGATTTTTTCAGCTGAAACCCTCAACTAAACGCCGAGTTTCACCAATCAAATTTGTACCTTCTCGCTTCCGCTAGAGAGAGTTATCTAATACGGCGCGAAAGAAACGGAGAGTTTGGGGCAGAAAACTCTTAATGCTGGGCCCTGGAGGTAAAAGTAAATAATCCAGTTGCTGAATTTAGGGGGAAAATTCTGTAACACGTGGTGTAGCCAGAATCCATTTTTTGTGGATCTTTGATACCGAAAATTCGATTGACTGCAAAACGTCTGTCCGTCTGTGAACAACACTGGCTGCTAAACTATTCATCCGATTTTCTCCAAAACTATATTCCCGTATCGATCTATCGTATGTCGGTCTTGGATATAAAACCGATATTTTAATTTAGGAGGGGGATTTTAGATGAAGTCCCTGTGATTTTCAAAATTTTCAAAAAAAATGGCTCTAACGTTTTTGATTAAACTTTGTTATTGGATAGTATGATGAACGTTTAAGAGAATGGTGCAAGTCTCAGGTTCGTTGAAAATTCTAACTTTTCGATAATTGCAAAAGTTCAAAATTTGTTCGGCGTCTTCCTCCAACTAAAATATTAAAGATAGAGATTTTTTCCATAATGAATTGTGTTCCTTAAAGACAGGTTTAGAAATAAGGTCACGTACAATTTTCCGAAAATTTGAGTACTTTTCGCGTAGTTTTACGTGAAATATTTAGGCGATTTTTAATTTTGTTTAAACATGTTTTTTATTTTTTATTAAATAGAACCTTAGGTAACGTAAAGGACGCTTTAGAGAATGGTGCAGGTCGCATGTTCGTTGATATCCCCGATTTTTCGAAAATTCAAAAAATAATTAAATTTTGACCTAGTGTAACGTATTAGCCAGCGTGCCTCATGGCATCTATTTGGGGACGCTTGGTAGAGGATTAGCCTAGCCACAGGAAGTAGGGTTTTTCCGTAAAGGGAAGAACGCGGAAACGGGAGACACACGGCTTTGGGAGTATCCGGCCTATAGAAGCTTTTCACTGTTATAACAAGCGAGGGGGTGGTGTGACGTAGTAGGTCACGTGGGCCTCGCCTATATAACAGAGTGTACAGAGCCAGTGGGTGGGTTCTGGAGAAAGTGGGAGAACCTCGTGCGTGTGCACAAAACTTGGAGCTACGACGGTGCATATGCGAGCCAGGCTCGCGAGGCTGGAGTCACTAGTTGACGAAGCCTGCGGACTTTATGTCCTTGGGTGACTGCGGTCACGGGAGAGCGATGCTATGTGCGTGCTCCGAGGTGAAGAGTGGTTGAGTGCCACGATTCACGCCGATTCGCAATCGGATAAGATCGCTCCTGCGATCGAGGCAAACCAGCCGTTGGTGCGCCAGAACGGACTTTGTGTCCCAGCGTGACATCCGGTCACGAAAGCTAGGCTTTGTGCGCGCTTCAAAAGTAGGAGTGGCGAATGCCACAATCAAAACCATCTTCAATCGGGTTTGGATCGCTCCCGCGATCAGGGGATAGTAGGTCTATCAGAGCTAGGGTGTAAGTAGATTATTAAGTGTATATATTTGTTTTGTTTTCTTTGTTAATAAATATATTTGTTATATGAAAGCTCTGTGTCTGTGGTCGCTGTGAGTATCCATGACGTCACACTAGGATAGAGTGTAGGACACTTTAGAAAACGGTGCTACAATAGAGAAGATACACTTTTTTTTCAATGAAATGTGTTAATTAAAAACAGATCTTCATATAAGGTCATGTTGAATTTTTCGAAAATATGAGTAATTTTGGTGTTATTGGCGTGAAATGTCGTCGCCCGCTCCGAATTTCTGGCGCTTCGTTAATGTAGTAAAAGTGATTCCAGTCAGTGGGATGCTACGTAAGTTAGAATTTGTGTATTATTTCATATTTCTGTGTTTGTTTCTTATATGCGAGCTTTTGTTATACGTTTACAAATTTATCTTTTAGGAATAATTTAAAATCAATTTGAAATATGTGAAAGGAAAAAGTATTAGCCTTCAGGGAATATCAGATTGGAATGCAACAATGGCATTCCGCGCAACGAGACAGCTGCTAAATTTCTGTGAATTGCATCTCATTGTTGGAGCATCATTTAGCTGTGAGAAAAGCAGTTATAACTGTCAAATTTGTGTTGATATTTGCTTGAAAATATGTAGTTTTCGCTCCAAATGTTCTACGATGAGTTGTACAAAAATGATGATTGAGATGTATTCATTCGGAGAGAACGTGTGGTATAAATAGTATTACATAACCATTACTAAGGGTTAAGAAGAACTTGTTTTAGCACCACTAGTTTTGTTTGTTTTGAGTTTCCTTATAACATTGATGACCATTGCAATTAAAAAATCCGGTTAAGCTGGTTGGCACTTTTACAATTAGAGTTAGTTGGGTCAATGCCAACCATTCACAGCCATTGTTTATGCATACCATCTTCACACAATAAAACTTTTTCCTGACATTTTAATTTGATACCATGGCTGCTGTTATATTTATTCACATTTAAAGTAAAAGCACAAGTAGTGGTCACAGTTATGAATATTTTCGTTGTTTCTCAACATTCTTGACTTACTGTATTAAACTCGTTATTTCAAAACCAAAATTGGCAATATTGGTATTACATCCGTTTCTGATTATATCCTTGTCCAAATATGGCAACTTTGGAACTTTTTTCTTTTAGTTAATTCATTTCCAAACTCCAATTTTATTTCTGTAGGGGCCAATGAAAAATTGCACAATTTTGGTATTGGTCTACCTCCCGAGCGTGTCTGATACCAAAAAAAGACAACAAATGTACCCGTCATGTTTCATTATATTATTACAATGTCAATGTTAATAAGATGTTTTCAGCTTATTCTTTGAATATAAAATACGTGCATGGAAATAAATGACTGTCACTGAAATTATCACTTCTAGAATGCAGAAACTCCTCGCTCTGAAATTTTGAATGAATTTGTAATGTGCTCAATTCTTATTTTTCAATTGTTTTTATGAAAAGGCTACTCGTATTACTGACGTAGTGTCCACTATTGGGGTCGTTTCTTTACTACTTAATATTTCGATAAATTAAACTTTCCTGTCACTTTTGATACCTTTCGAAAAGTAGAAAAATCATTTTCAAAAAATTCCAAGCCTGGAAGAAGCCTCTGAGCTTAATAATAATCGCTTGTTTCGTTACCAAATTGATACCTCCTTTTGCTGCTAGCCGGTGAAAAGAGCATAGCGAAACTCACGTGGCTAGGGAGAAGAGCAGACCTGATGGACTGAGCTTGTCACGTAAAATAAAGCATCACTGAATTCAACTGAATTCATCATTTCCTTGGCATTTGCAATAAGGTGCTGTGCTATGACTCCCGTGTTTTGGTCCAGTTCATAATAACTTAGTGGAGTCTGTGTGGGCTCTCCTGCCGCTCGAGCAATGACTCGACAGGGGGGTATATTGGAGGCCGACCACACGTTTCATATAGTAGCTTCAGCAGCACGCCGTTCCTAGGTGCGGTGGAGCGATAGAGTACCCGTACCAGAGGAATGGTTCCCACTTTTTCGATCTTCACACGACAAAGAGAACTTGACCTTAGCGGACATGCCTGGGCCCTAACTTTGCCTTACCAACTAGTGTTTAGTTTTCTAAAGAGTTATTATTCAATTATTTTTAAAGACTTATATTTATTTAATTTTATCAAATGTGCAATGTTCCCTTGCTTTACTATCGCAGATGCAAGTACTCTTTAGCGTGAAATTCGAGACAATTAAATAAGGTATACTACTTAATGTTCCAAAAAATGACAAGAAGCATTTTTATTAAATAGAGGTAAAAGATTGAATAAAAGTAAGACTGATTTTTAAATTCTTAATTTTCAAATTACAAAGAATGCTGTAGTTGCCAATGTGAGGATGTTCAAGTGCAATCGGTGACTGGTTTTGTAAAACCAAACATGTTTGCATTTATTTGTGTACATAAAACATTGCAAATTATTCATTTTTACATTGATCAAATACTCCACACTCTCAGGAAATTAGAATGACGATCTGCAGCATGCTAGTGTTCACCTACATCAAGGCATGAGCCAACCTGCCCCCTTGTGTAGTTGTTATATCTTGACATGATGACTTATAATGACTAAACATTCGACTGAATTCATTCACGAATAAAAAAATGTAGCCAAAGAAATGTAATTTCCATTGGTACATCCAAATGTCTCAGAACTAAATCGGTGTTACATAAAAAAGTTTAGAACTACCAACTGTTGACAATATAATAATAGTACTCAGTTATCCTATATAATAAAAGTTATCTAAATAAAAGATAAAAAATACCCCTTGTAAATAAACTTACTCAATGGAAAGCATATGTTGAAGGTTTGTCTGAGCAGCTACATCTACACTCATATTCGAAAGATTGCACTCAGACGGATCAGCAGTGAAGAATAATTACTTCTTAGTGAATTGACGTACAGCTGTTCTCAGTGGGCAGGGTAACTCCCTCTGCTTCTCAAACAAATCGCTAGGTGTCGCGGTATGATCTCGTATAAGTGTAGGTTGACATCCTACGGTAATACTTACTAGGCCTTTTGAAACAACGCACACAGTTCCTGAAAAGGATATAGAGAGGGTGAGATCTGAGTGTGAGACGCGGCCCATTTCAGCCAATGCATTTTCTATGAAGGTGGTTCGGGGGTTGATGGAGCGGGCCATGGATCTGTGGCTTGTTAGCAGCCTATCAATCGGACGTTGTCTACCTGGAACGGGGTCTCCGAGAGGGAATAGAAAAACGGTATAGTAACTGGTAGCAGGATCTCATCAGAATAGAGACGTGCCGTTAAATTGACTTCTCGTCATAGCCAGTCACATCGCGCATGACACATGGCCATTGACAGGAGTGGCGGTCGACAGAAAAATAGGCCATTTGCTTAGGGGCAGTCGCTCATTTCCGCCCATACGGAATCGTGTTTAGTCGCTGAGCACAAATGGTCATTCTGCGCCAGGCTGTGATTCCCTGACATGACACTGATCCAAACTTTGCTGACATAAGTGGGCGGTAAATGGGAGTCGCCAAGGTCGGCGTGAGCATAATCTCCCACCATGGTGCTGGAATGGTGGTGGACATGAGATAGTTCATCGCAGGTTCTACTGTTTGCTAAATGTTCGAAAGGGCAGATGAAGGCTCATTCAGAATCTATCAAGCTTTTAATTTTGTAATAATAATCTCCAAGTGTAGTTTGTCTAGGTCTTCCCGTCCCTTTCTGTAAATTGTGTGCGTTTGGCTCCATCCACTGCTTCCAAGATCCTGCAATGGTGTAATTTGCACGACTCATATCGACAACCTAATTCAAAAGGATATGTCCGAATTGACTTCTAATTTCAGGTTGGTAAATAATTGATTTTAACCAATATATACGTCCTTTCGATATTTCATTAAAATAGATATAAGACCGGATGATAAGGCAATTTTACACCGAGTACAACCCAAATGATTCAAAATATAATGCAAAAAAAATCAGTCACCTTTTAAGCGGTATTTTTCCTCTTGGATCCGATTTACGAGCTTAATTTTTCAAGATTTTGGGATTTTTACAAACGGGCGCTTGCGCAATGTGGGTTCTGGAACCCGCAAAACTAAAGCGCTCAAACCCCATGAGCGCGTTTGTTAAAACTCCGGGATCGTTTGTCAAAAGAAAGAGTATAAATCGGATCTAATATCGGCAATGTAATAGGACCTAGGGTATCGATATGCTTGGGATGCGCCGAAGCGGCCAATCAACTTCGCGTAGGCCCACGAAGCGGCTTCTCTTGAACGCTTCACGATGCTCGTATTTCTATCCAGGCATTCAGCATTTCCCAATATGCTATCTCGGCAGAGATACGGAGACGGTAACCAATTTATGCCACGACGCGCACTTTTAGAGCCACACTACGTGACGCTCACGCTCTCTTCTGGCGTACGCAAGACGTGATGAGAGGATCTTCCATCTTTGAAGCGATTCGATAGGATTCTTTTCTATGCATATATTTATTGGTATAAGAGTGTACTACTGCAGCAACTTAGCTACAATGATCACTATTCTGACTGAAATTTGGAAGCTACATGTTAAGTTGAATTTGGGAAGTCATTAATTTAAAAAATCCAAATAAATTGTGAAATTGCTGCATAATGTACACTGTTTAAAATTTGTCTGTTTTCAATATTTTCCAAACAAACCTTTGTCAGGATGATCTAAAGAATGTCTGTTTTTAACTCCAAAACTATTATTTTTGGCAAAAACTCATTATTTTCCTTTCAAACATTTTCACACATTTTTTTTTTTGAAATGCATACTAATTCGTAATTATATATTCTAAATAGTCTCTTAGAGGAACGTCAGCAAAAGTATTTTGGAATTATCATACAGCCATATTTGACAAGAAAACAGAGCTTAGGAATGCTCACATCCTACGTACATTATTTGCTGCCTCTGACTCATATTTTGAGAAATGGGCCATGAACATTTTAATAAATAAGGAATATAAATTTGCAAACGATGTTATTTTACATCGGAATTACTAGCAACTGGAAAGTATTCAACTAAAATTATTAATTCCAATAAAATATTTGGGATCTAATTCTCTGACATCCATGGACATCCGAGAGCGAATACTTCATGACAATAAAAGCAGCATTGTTTTGAGAGACGGCATAGTAACTGAAATTTTGAAAATAACAATACTTAATAGTAAAATACACTATAATATATTTATAGTTTAGGCAAAATTGATATCTGTATTGAAATCTTCATTTTACTCTCCGTTCTCTTGTTATTTTAAATTTTAAAAAAATACTACTTTCATTGTTACAGGAAATGTTCCTCTGTAAGTTTTATCCAATTTCAGTAATTTTCTTTCTAAAGATCGATAGAATGAGCATCAATAATTTGCTATTATAGCTGTCATTTTTATGAAATGACATTTTTTTCTTTTCAGTGTATAGTTTTCGTAACATTTGATCCTCTAACTTCAGTCGTAAAACTCTCGTCATTTGATTGATTTGTATACAATCCAAATGAATAATTGTATGGTCCAAAAAATCTTTGTAACTTAACCAAAAATGTAAAATTTCTTTCCAAAATACTCAATTAACATTGCTATTTCAATTTTAAAAATTGCATCAGTACTTTCTTAGTTTGTCATATTTTGTGTGTGATAAAAAATTTCGTAGTATGTTGACGTGCATTTTTATCAGAACAAACGACATTTTTGCTCTCATCTAAGAAAGTACGTTATGTAAATTTTCACCTTTCCTGAGGTTCCACAATGCACATCTCATATCTTTGTCAAAAAATGGTGTTTTAGGTAGTTTTATTTTAAAATGTATATTGCGATATTATTGCACATTTTTGCAGAATTTTGCAAGAGTATAATGGCTTGTAGGTTTAATAATGTCCCCGTGTGCGTTTCGAGAAGCATTGTCTCCTTCCAGATGCACAGCGGGGAACGCTTCCTGTTTGATGTGATAGAAATCGGCTATTATCTCGACATCGTTTTATTCGCTTGGAACTGCCATTGAGAACTAGAGTCCATATCACGTGGTGCGTCGATAGTCGGCGACATGACTGTGGAGATAGCGCTTGTGTTACTGCTTCTTGTGTGCTGGTCTATAATGATTCGAATTCCTGTCAGTTATATTCTACATTCCTCAAAGTTTTTTAATCTAGTCTGAAAATTAGTATAAATGAGCCCAATTTTCTCCAAATAGTAAGTACTCCCTATTTTGTTTAATCTTCTTTGCAGGCTGCTTTCAAGAAAAACAACTAGGCATTCGTGAGTGCAGACTTTCTGCTATACTTTCACGAGCCTCAAACCAAAATTTCAAAACCTCATGTGAAAATTATAGTCATGACATAAAATGAACTTTTGCAATTTTCGAAAAATCAGTGTTTTCAGCGAACATGAGACCTGCTCCATTCTCTTAAACGTCTTTCAAACTATCCAACAACAAAATTTAATCAAAAACGATGGAGCCAGTTTTTGGAAAATTTTGAAAATGTTCCAAAGTCTTTATGTAAGTCCCCTTGCAAAATTAAAATATCGCTTTCTAATTGAAGTGTCCCCGACATCAATCAGATCAATTGAGGAATCTCGATTTCGAAGACAATTTGCTGAACGGTTTAGCCGCTAGCGTTGTTCACCGACGAATAGACGGGTGGAAATACGGAAGGGCTTCCTTCGGAGGGGAAGTAAAGCGGGCTGTCCCATGTTAGCAGATTTGCTTGCATTTAAAAGATCCTCAAGCCTAAATGACGCCTCTGAGCTACATTCAAATCGCCCTTTCGTTGCCCCAGAAACACCTTCTTTCTCCGTTAGTTGGTGAAAGGAGTGAAGCGAAATTTGCGTGGTCAGACAGAAGAGCGGGCCTGGTGGCCCGAGTCTCGATGAATTATGAATAAAGTTATCAATGAACGTTTTGGGTTATATTAGTTAATTTCTAGCTTCTTCTTGATTGTAAGTTGATATATGAATATTAATGAGCTGCTAAAAGTAAACATGCCAACCTAAAGAACGAAACTAAATAACAGACCAAAAAGGAAGAACAAAGTGTACCTCAATTTCAGGACATCGATAACCAAACTGTCATTGAACATAGAAGACGCTATAATTTAAGCGGAAAGCTCTAGTATTGTAACATTTCACAGAATATCAACTTAGCATTGTTCTTTGGAATAAGTGTATTTATGGAAAGGAGTCCTCTATTCAACATAACGTTGTTGGACATGTCACCTTCCTCAATTTAGTTCTCTGTACCCTATGTTAATAATCCATAATTCCCGAATATCTAAAATCAATAGGTACAGATCACGCACTGTTTTCTCTTGAGCGGAAGTATCACAAATGGTATATTGCTATAAATTCCTAAGAAATAATTTTTTCGCTACAGGTTCACTAATAATGTTATCTCATTAAGAAACTGCCGTTGACCACCGTGGCTCTGCTGTCGTCCAGGAAGTCTCATCTGCAACTACGTCTCTCCGGCATAGCCACTCGTCGAGTGAAGTAACCAATATTGCTACTTTATGCGTCTCCAGATCATTTACTAAATTTGAAACTTGGCAGTCCTACGAACCAATTCAGAGAATAACTATTGTCGAAACAGCTTTTGCAGAGGAGAAAGGGTGGTATGGGGCTTTGAAAATGTACGGAGTAAAAAAAAATTCTATTAATTAATAATATGTTTCAAAACAATGTATTAATTCTGAATCATTGTAATAGTATTTACAGTTTACGCATATTTACTATTTTAGTAATTTAAACCCTATCGTAGACTAAAAATATTAAAATGAGACGAAAATTAAAGATAAGGATCAATTCAAACAGCTACATTCAAACAGGTTCAAAAATAATGTGTAATAAATAGTTTTGAAGGGATCAGCGCAATAGTGGTCTGTAACGTGTTATGCAAACAGTGAAAAATAGGGATAAAGTTTCGTAATTTTGTAAGAAAACATTGTGAAGACAAAGAATAGTGACTTCATACTTAACTTTATAGAGAAAAACTGGTCAAAGAAACAATGTGTAAACATTGTTTACATTCTTACTGACAAGTGGCACCAACAACTCTTTTTTCTTTTTTTGAGGTTAGACCACTACAGCGCTGAATCTTTCTTTTCCAGATTTTATTTTGAAACTATTTATAAATTGAAATATACACATTGAAGTAAATGTATAAAAGTTGTAATATATAATTGAATTTAAAGAATTATTTTCTTTAATTTTTACAAATATCGTCTTTAACATAAATCTCATTCTTCCCTTGTTTGCGATTTTTAAACTTTTCTACCTGCGGGTGTCTATCCACAATCCACTATCCACATGTTTCTTCTTTCCCGTATACATACGTATATACGGAGTACATAGTATAGGAATAGTTATGTAATGCTACAGAAAATCAATTTCGATATTTAGGAGAATACACGTTTTGCAGTCCCCTGATACCGAAAAAGGGTTCTTTTTCATCATCTGTCTGCACGTCTGTCCGTCTGTTTGTCTACCCGACAGTCCGTCTACCCGACAGACTGTGACCACCACTAGCGCCTAAACCATGCATAGGATTTTCTTCACGGCTGATATATCCCAATAGATCTGACTAGACTTGAGGCGCTGCAATTTTGAAAAACTTTCTTCAAAATCTAGGGGTACTTTACATGAAGCACGCCGGGCAGTTTACAAAATTTACTGAAAAACTATTACAAATTTTTTCTTTAAATTTCTTGTAAAAATGGAGTAATGTATAATGTAAAAATTTCTTGTATAAAGGTGGCAATGAACCGATTTTCAGAATATACTTTAAATTTTCGAAAATTTCTAAACTTTTTGGGCGTTGTCCTACAATTACGAAATTGAAGGTAGTTATTTTTGTTTCAAATTAAATTTGTGCTCCAAAGTGAGTTCTTTTATATGCACATTTTTTTAAAAAATTAGTAGTTTTCACGCAATATTGCGAGCAATATGAGCAATTTAAAAATATTTTTTTCTCAAAAACTGCTCCATTGTTTTTAAACCTTTGGTGAAGATAATGCCTAATTTACTCTATCAGTTGACAAAAATATCAGTTTATTATTTTTTTTCAAAAATTACAAAAATGTAATTTTTTGACTTGTCATTCACGTCGTTAATATTAATATTAGAGGCGATTTGTTCACATTATTATGTTTATGAGTATATGTGTTTTAAATAATGTCGTATAGAGTTTCTCGAAAACAGTTTTCTGTGAAAACTAGCTCAAAATTCAGCATTTTTAGAAACACTCATACGCCATTTTGTCTAAAACTGCTCCAATGTTTTTCTTGAAACTTTTCGAACAGGTTGTGCTTGTTGCACACTTTAATATGATGTAAAGTTGCTTTTGAAGTATTTTTGTTTTTCCAATAATTACACAAGTAAGGTTTTGAAAGATCTCACGCCATTAATATGCACATTTCTAACAATTTGTAAACACTACTGCATTTGTAATTTAAAGAGCTTGAAATGACTTGATGTGAGTTTTATTAAAACTCAGTAGTTTTCTGTGAAAAGAGGTTCAAATTTCAAATTTACAGACGCGTTTCTGTCTTAAAAATTGTTTCAAATTTTTCAAAGAAAATTGCCATTTATGTCGAGATTTTACTCTTTTCTAATACTCTTTAAAATATTTCCGTTCTAGTATTAGGAAACCGAAGAATTAAGAAAATTTCTGAAAGTACTTTGGTCGGCTATAGACGGCAGCTGGCAAGCGAATGTGGCAAGTCCGAATAGCTAGCCGAGACCAAAGGAAATAGAAAACTAATCGCTTTGTATTGAAAG
Source organism: Gryllus bimaculatus (assembly GCA_017312745.1). Classification (NCBI taxonomy): domain Eukaryota; kingdom Metazoa; phylum Arthropoda; class Insecta; order Orthoptera; family Gryllidae; genus Gryllus; species Gryllus bimaculatus. The sequence continues at coordinate 94,889 of BOPP01000239.1, read as the reverse complement.
AGAATATCACAAAATAAATTGTATAATATATAGATAGGTAATACTGTGATAGTACTGTGAAAAATAGGAATTAATACATATCGTTTTATGATTTAAATAAAGTTGACTGAATATATTTATTTCCATTTTTGTATTGTTACTTTCTGCACAATCCGCAACCTTTAAATTCCCCCATGCAGTGATCATACCCACGAGGCTTTGTTTTATTTGCAAAACAAGTTTTGCCGTTCCGGATGGCCGTAGCGATCTCGGACCGAAGGGTCGCGGGTTCGTGTCCCACCTCGGGCATGGTTATGTTCGCCCTTTCACACCCTTATCATCATATCGTGTCATTCTCGTAGTTATCATACCGTTACACGCAATAGTGGTCGGTCGCTAATGACCTAGTAGTTGATGCAACCTTAAATAACAACAAAAAAACAACAACAAATTTTACATCCGTATAATAGTTTATATCATGCAGTTTTGGCGTATCCTATTTTCTTTCAGGTAGCCACGATTCCCCCGTGTTGACTCGAAACACAGATTACTTTTGACTTTGATTGACTTACTGTATATGATTTTGTAGAACTTCTGAATATTATTTTCTCAGAATAATTGATAGATGTGATAAGATGTGATAAGAGGGACCTTAAAGGAGGACAGCATAAAAGGGTATGAGTTTTTTTAAAACATTCAGCATGAAGTAGATTAATATATTAAAAGTTTTATTGGCCATTTTGTGTAATAACTATTTATGCATTGTTCAATTTCAGAAATTAAGATTCTTTGTATGATAGACCCTTCTACAAATTCATTACAAAACTTCTCTACGCCTTCATGTGTACGAACACATATCATGAACTTATCTTTATTACCTCAGACAACTCAAAAATGAAGTCGATGACTGAAATTATAAATTATTAATATGCATTATGGATATTGTAAAAAAAGCGGTACCGTGGTGTCTCTTGAAAAGTTTAAAAAACTTTGATAATTTTTTTCGGTAAAAAATGTGTTCAGGGGCACTTTTGGCTTATATATTCTACCAAAAATCTTCAAAGAAGCCACTTCTTTTGTAGTTGCTTGTAGAGTATTTTTGTATTTTCAATAATTACACATGTAAGTTTTATGAAAGATCTTCCCCCATTTATTTGCACATTTCCGGCGATTTGTAAACACAACTGCATTTGTGACAGTAAGAGCTTGAAATGACTTCATATGAAGTTTCTTGAAAACTTCAATCAGTTTCCAACCACAGCATTTGCAAATTTGTATGACACAGTTTATTGATTATAAAATCCTCAATATTTGAATGTCAAGATTTGTAATATCTAGTTTTGAAGTAGTTTCTAGTTCTGAGAGACAGAGAAAATAAGTGATTAGTAATAAATTATTTCTTTGAACATAAGTATAATAAATTTCCGTACTGGTTTTTGTAATTTCAATTTGTTTTTAAATTATTATTCTTTGAGTCACCTTGTTTCGAATTTAAGGAAAATTGGTGATTTATTAATTCAGTATTGTAAACTTAGAGATGCGTAATTTAGTGACCGTAAACGCTTAAAAAATAAGGTGCGTCGTATATGCCAACAAATGTTGTACTTCCCTCCGACCATCGTAGAATTACGTAACACCCAAATAGCATTTACGTATTTCTTTCTTCGATTCTTAACCCTGTTTCTTCAGGTGTTACGTGCTTTCACGTGGTGTTTTATTTCCTGAACTTCTGTTACTACTAGACTACTGTTTAATATTGAATTATTTTCTTTTTTGCCAGCATTAAGAAACGCCTCATTTCTTTTGAGGGATTTTATATTTAAAATTGCGAAAGTTTGTCTTATGTCTCTTTTTTGTCAAAGATTGGTAAAGCCGTTCAAAGAGAAAGTTTAACAAGTTTCTAGTAGATCTGGCTTGTGATTGATACAAATTAATATACAAATATCCCAATAGAAATAATTAATATCCCAATAAATATACAATAAGTTATAATTGCATTTTTCTAAAATTAGTCCTTAAGTGTTTACTCTATACTCATGTTTTTTCACGTACTGCCGTATTTATGTAACTTTTCACGTATATTGCATTTGGATTTCCAAAATGTGTAAAAATGCGAAATGATTCACATACTTTTCTCTGAAGAAGAAAAATATATTTTGACGAAACGTGAGGTAAAGAAAATATATTCCGATTCCATTGAGTGTTTAGTACTAAATCCACGTACAATAATCGACGTTCATAGAATAGTCGAGTTAACCCACGTTGTTTTTGTGCTTTGTTCCAGAATAAGAACCAGAACATGAACAAAAATAATTAAAATGGCTCAAAAACAACTGCAGGTATGTCTAAAGAAATTTTATTTTTACTTGGTATAAAATTGTGGGGAAACGCATCATGTAGTACTCAGACATTTAGACTGCAAATGAAAATTGTTTGAATAATGAAAAAATGACATCCGAGTTACCGTTGCAAGCCTCTCTTCATTGAGCTTGGAATCTTACCACTGCCTTGCCTATATATTTACGAATCTGTAATACTTGTCAAACGTGACTTACTTAACGGTAGGAACATATTTTCATGCAATACTGATATTTATAATTACAACACGCATCGTAAAAATCACGTTCATTAAGTGTCAGTATCAACCGCTCACTATCAGAAATCCACATACAATACATGTACGTTACTTTACAACGCACTGCCAGATGATATTAAACAATTAAAGTCGGTTCACAAATTTAAGTTAAAAGTAAAATATTTTCTGCTGAGATGGCCCTTGTAAAATAGCGTAAATGTAGCTTCACTATGTGCACGTTATGTTGAACTCTCTTTTTGCTTGTAATGGGTAAGAGTAGGTGTAAGGACGAGTTGTTATTTTGTTAGAAATGCAGAAAAACATACTTGCAAATCGTGTACCGATGAATATAAGTTGTCTATAACTCGGAAACAAAAATGACTATTTTTCAAATCTTGCTAATCTTGCGATTTTTAAAATTTATTTTTAAAATTTATTTTTATTTATTTATGTTAAACATTTACTCATCTCTCAACTATTCATATTTAAAATGATGGGAAGTGATTCTGGAACTGAAGTAAACGTGGGAAAAAATAATCTCCCCCCTACATCAATACAATTTTTACTGTTTTTGACTGAATAAATCTAATCTTATCTGAATACATGTAATCTAATCTACTTGTGTCCTTACGAAGGTATTTTGTAAGAAGAGAAAGTTATGTAGTCATGTCCCTGAAAAAGTTAAATTTTAGCCTAAAAAACTTATTGTTAGGACCTGGTAACGAAAACGTTACTAAATATGTACAAAAAATCCTATATCACGTGGTATAGCCAGAATTCATGTTTTGTGGGTCCTAGTAACCGAAAAATCTATTGACAGCAAAATGCCTGTCTGTCTGTCCGTCCGTCCGTCTGTCCATGCACTGTCCGTTCGTCTGTCCGACAGTCTTTTCAATCGTCTTTCCGTCCGTCTATCCATCCGTCCGTGCGTACGTCCGTTCGTCCGTACTTACGACGGTCCGTCCGTCCATCCGTTCGTCCAACCGTCCGTGGTCAACGCTAGCTCCTAAACCGTTCAACCGATTTTGTTTATAATTTATATTCCCTCGTCGATCTGAATGAACTTGAGGCTTTGGGAGTTTTGATTTTTGACGGTACTTTACAGAACGCTTATGAGAATGGAGCATGTCTCCTTTTCGTTGAAATACCAATTTTTTAAAAAATTGCAAAAGTGAAATTTTTCTGGGCGTTTACCTACATGTAATAATATTGAAGTAAAAGATATTTCCCTTAGTTAAATGAATCCCCTAACCTCGTACTTAGAGTCTTGCTTTCGTATGACGTTAGCTCTATCATAAGAAATGATGCAGTGAGAGTGAAAATTCAGTCGGTACGCGCGGTATGAGAATAGACTGAATATTACAATCAAATATTTGAATTTTCAGTCAAAATTAAAACTATTTCATTGTTTTTAGATTTCTCGAGCTCCTGGGTATCTAACGAAACCATAGACATTTGACATGGTCGGGTGCCGTATCATTTATTTCCAATTTCTGGTCGCAATAGAAATTAATAATATAAATATTATAGGATGCGAGAGTAAAGTAATAGGGAAAAGATGGGATAATAATTCTTACAGCACACATTAACCAAATTGCAATTTACGCAATTATACGCAATTCATGCGATCACACTTGATGTAAGAAGCTTAAAAAATGAACTTCATTTCAATCCAATTTTTTCTTACGTAAGCCTTTCCAACATGGTTTTTTTCTTCGTTTTCAAAATTGTCTGTTTATGCCATAATCTAGATTGATATTTGTAAAATGATTTCTCTATTATCTACTATATACGTTTGATTCTCGTACCAAATAAATCTATGGCAAGAGGGCGTAGTACTACTGGTATGCATTTTTGTAGAAATACTTTTAGTGGAATAGTAAACTATAGATTTTCAAGTGTACAAAAACACGTACAATACATACTCAAATATACAAATATGTATCAAAGCGTTCAAATATACAAAACAATTAATTTTAGGGTATTTTGCAAATAAAATTCATTTTCAAATAGTGTATTATTTTTATTTTCACGTATACATACGTATATACGGGGTAATATACGTAGTGTAGAAAAAGTTATGTAATGCTGCGGAAATTCTATTTCGAAATTTCAACGGAAATACACGTTTCTGGGTCCCTCTGAAGTCTGTCTGTGTGTCTGGTGTGAGTGAACAATACTAGCGCTTAAACCATGCGTAGAATTTTTTCCAAATTGAAGAAACCCGTGTTCTTTTGGCCTGAGTCGAAGCTTAAAAATCATTCATTAGTTTTTGGGGGTACTTTACACGAAGCCCCTGGGACATATTCAAAGTTTTCTCACAAATGGCACCAAATTTTTGCTTTAAATTTCTTCTAAGAATAGAGTACAATGCAAATAATTGTGGGATAGGTTCGATTTTCACAGTTAACTCTGAATTATCAAAACGTTTAAATGTTTTGACGGGGTCTTCCTACAATTACAACATTAATGATGGAAATTTTTTCTTCAAGTAAAACTTGTTCTCCATAGTGAGTTCTTTCAATAAGGTCATGTACAGTTTTTTTTTTTTTGAAAATTTCATTGTTTTTTCGGAATATTGGTGCAATTTGCGCAATTATAAAAAGTTACATAAAAATGATTTTTTTCAAAAAAAGCTAAAATGTTATTCTTTAAACTTGGTAGGTATTGTACTAAATGCACTCTGTGAAATGACGATAACGCTATATTGCTTGATTCTTTTATTTTTTTCAAAATTCTTTTTACAAAAATATTTTTTGACTTCTGTCTCACGTCGTTAATATTTACCGTCCATTTGTTCACATTATTGTATTTATGAGTACATGTGCTTTAAATAATGTCAGGTAAAGTTGCTCCAAACCTCTATCAGTTTCTGTGGAAATTAGCGCAAAATTCCGCAGTTTCAGTAATGCTCAAACGCCATTTTCTCAAAAACTGCTCCAAACTTTTTATTCAATTCTTTCTGACGGATAGTGCTAATTGCACTCTTGAATGTGACGTAAAGTTCATTTTGTTTTTTTCTTTTTTTCTAAAATTACTCAAATGTAATTTATTCAAAGATCTCCACGCCGGTAATATGCACATTCCCAGCAATTTTTTCCGAAAATTCAAAATTTTTGTGTGAAAATGTGCTTTTAATGTCAAATTTACTAAAGCGGTAAAGTGATATTTTCTTAAAAACGGCTCTAATTGTTCAAAGAAAATTTCCATTTAGAACGAGGTTTTATTCTTCCTTAGAATTCTTATACTAATATTCCCGTTTTATTATTAGGAAACCGAAAAAGTACGAAAATGTCAAAAAAATATACTTTGGGCGGCGATAGTTGGCAGCAGGCAAGAATATGTGGCAAGTTCGAATAGCTAGCCGACACCAAAGGAAACAGTAAACTAATATCTCTCATTCTGTAGCACCACTAGCTCTCTTTATAATAAATCTTCGCTACCATTCTCGTGTGTGCATCCTTTCCATTGAACACAAGTGTTCGAACACTCTAAAAGTATGCAATCGCTCAACGCGGACTCCTCCGGCCGGGAAATACCTAAAGCGTGAGTCAGCTTTGTATGTCGCAAAACCTGCCCTGGACGCCACGAGCAGAGGCCCCGCAGCGACGCCCGGAGTCGCCCGCGTTCGCCTCGCCTTGCTCGCTGCGCGCCCGCCCGCCTCCGCCCGCCGCCCGCTGCCACGCCCGCGCCCGCCCCCGGCACTGCCGCGCGCGCCCTGCGCGCAGCCCGCCGCCGCTGCCCGATCGGTCCGCTCCTCGACGCCCGCAACTTGCAACGGCGCAGTTGCGAATAACCTCTGCATTCCTTGGAAATGAGGAGATACGATAGAGCATTGTTTCGCCTGCTACATGATTACCTCTCGATTTGCGGAGACAATCGCAAGTCTGGAGACAATAATTTGTCCATTGTGTCGCACTTCGGAACAGAGGTGTTTTACCCTCTTAGCTATGGACAAAAATCTTACGATACAACTCACGTTTCGTTTCTTCTTTTAATATTGTTAAGAAGTTTTTAAATATTAATATATATATATCTTATATATATATATATATATATATTATATCTATATATATATATATATGTATATATATATATGTATATTATTAATATGTATACTGTTGTGTGTGTGTGTGTGTGTGTGTGTGTATTTATTAAAACGGGCAATGCAATAAATGCAATACAAATATGGAAGAAATGTAATTATATACACACACATACATACTCACATACATATTCATATAACGCATCACGTAAATAAAAAATATGAAACGGCGGACTGCCTTTCTCATGAATCCTTGCTGCTGGATGACGTCAGTTGTGTCAAAAGCAATAATGCAATACGAGAATATGCGGAATTAAACAATCTAATCTTACATTTTTCAGTCAAATTCGAAGTCGTTTCAATGTTTCCGATATTTCCCGAGTTCCTGAGTATCTAACGAAATCATACATACCTCACAAATAGCCGAAGGTAGCACAGTTTTCTTACCATTTCTAGACAAATTGGAAAGTAATAATATAGACTAGTGGCCAGCAGTAGCAAGAATTCTGCTGACCAAGAACACGTCAAATAGTTTTCCGTAATGTAGCACGCTTTTCTGCTCAAGAACAGATATGAAATTGTTCTTATAACAGAAACAAATTAAATATTTTAACAAAAAAAATCTTCACAAATTCTACAAAAACGTTGTATCGTATGTACGGATACACATTACAAAAGGTCTTTATATATCAACATTATCGAAAAAGACGATAAACGCATCATGCGTTCCGTAACGCATCATGCAATTAACAGTTATTTTATGGTGGGCGGCTGGAAAGTGTTACAGTGTTTTCTTTTAATTTTCCCCTTGTATCTGGATATTTAACAATACCGTAGACACATTACATGTGGCCGGAGGTTGCATAGTTTTCTTATTTAGTCAACTTCTGATTTCAATCGTATCATACAAAAATTCTTTAATGAATCTATATTGGCTATTAAATTCTTATAACACGATACGACTTGATAATAAATAAATTACTAGTAATATATTTAATTTCATCAGGTTCTAAAACGTATAATGTATTAATCAGCATTCATTTATTTGTTAAGCAAACGAACCGAAGCAGAACACCGTAGTCATCACTTGCCCGAAACGCCTAGATCACCCTGGTCCCTCCTACAGTTTGAAATCATGTGTCCCCAGCATCTAAGTACATAAAGAACGTTCTCTCTCCTTTTACCCTCTCGCAGGGAGTAAGTAGAATTGTTATCCTTAGGACTACCTGTTCCAGTGTATCGATACTAAGACGTTACGGTCTTGTGCCGTTTAAAATGAAATTATGTTGTGTTAGGTACCCAAGTGCTAAATGGATCGCTTATTTCATTTTGTTCTTCTGCAGTAATCTACTTGGACATTTCAAGTGACATTTTTCTGAATATGTTTCTCTAACTTTTCGACACTTCCTTGCTACTGACAATTTCATCAGCATATCCCGTGTTAACCTTCGCCTATTTTACATGTTTTTTCCCGGTTTTACGGCGAAAACTTATCTTTCTATACTGAATTTGTTTCTGCAAATTTTGCTAGAGTAGGTGACTAAATTTGAAAGCGCCTCTTGTTACTGTTAGTTGCATATCTCCCTGTAGTTGCTAATGTGTTTAATTATTAGTTTCTACTCTTCTGAGATGATCTTTCGGCAGGTTGAAGAGGGTCAGCGTGATCCTGAAATCATCGATATGTAAATGAACAAAGTGGTAATCAGTTAAATCCGGATCATTTGCAGCAGCATTCAATATCGTAATTTCTTTATTTATTACATTCGATAAACGAATAACGATAAACAATATTTAATCGTTAATCATTAATAACATTGTATCAACAAAATATTTGTTTTGTTTTTTTCAATTTTGATATTTGTTACTAGTAAACTGCATTCTTATACATTACTTTATCTCTTTCCCTTACAATTATTATGTTTCAACTTTATGTTATTCCTTTTAATTGAGACTGTTGCTTAGATGTCAACGTGTTTTTGTAACCGTGTTAATTAGTCTAAGGACTGAAATAGTGTTAACTGAAATTCATCTCCTTTATTATGCTCCGTTCTTAGTTGTCTACCTCACTGGAGTAATATAACACGAAGCTTACCAACTAAACTATCATTTAATTATCACACGGAACTATCTTCGAATTTTATAATTTAACTTGTTACATATAAATAGTACTGCAAGAAATAATGGCTCATTCTAAATCTGTCTCCACTACTCTATTTTAATCTAATTTTAATGGGTCGTTTTTGTCTTCAGGAATGTTTGCAAAACTAGTGGAAATACAAAATTCTACAAAGACGTCTGTGTACCATGTGAAGTATGCAAACGACGTTCTAATATGTAACAAATATTCTTATTTTTTTCATTTTTGCCTCTAGAGTTTGCATTATCGAGGTCTTCAAGATAATGTACCTTCACTAAGAATTTTAAAAGTATTTTAATATGTCGGTTACCGTGAGTCATTAGAATTAGATTAATTAGAAATAGCGACATTTTAGTTTGCAAAAATTGTGTTATTCATAGAACAGACTTTTTTGTGATTTTCGATTAACTAATATAGATTTTTTTAAATTGTTAATATAGATTTTGCAATATCCGTAAAAATAATTTATTAATTGTTGGCGTTTTAAGGTTTAATGCATATATAATATAATACACTTTTTCATAACAATGCAGAGGTTAGTTACCTTTAATTTAAGATATCAGCACATTTATTTGGGACACAATAATCTCATACATGTTCTCAGTATACAGAGCTACTTTATAGCATCGTTTTCGAGACTGGTGAAGATTAGATCAACAAAAAACTGTGTTCACCATTTTGAATCCTTTTTGCAATCCCACTTCTTCACACCCTCTACTATGAAATACCGATCTAATATCTTGTTTCTTCCTAACCATTTTCCCTTGTTAGAGTCCTTCACTTAGCATGTCAATGTAAACAGCATTTTTGCATTTTGTGTACTTGGAATGTCAATGTAAACAGCATTTTTGCATGTGCTGTACTTCCAACAGATGCGAATAGAGAGCACCCCAAATGTTCATAAAGATATTAGTGCAGGAGGATTAGTATTTTCTTCCAGGCCCCTGATCTCGTACGTTGTTCAACGACAACCTAGAGAAAAATATGCTCTGTCAATGTGGAACTCTGAAAAATGTATTGTTAACAAAATATTTTAATCTATTAAAATATTTTTATTCAGTACGCAAACCAATTGATGTTGCTATTCAATATTTTTTTAAAAATCTTCTAATTCTTTCAGAGTACTTCGTAGTTTTCAATAGATATTTTTGTCACAAGATGAAATACTGACCTTCATGTAAACATTTCGATCAATACTGCACATTCTATGCTTTTGAAACTGCTATTTTGAATCATCATACCGGTTAAGAACGAAAGGACTCCATAGCCACAGAATTCACAATATAATAATAACTAAATATCATGCTTTTTTAAAATTGGACCTAGATTATATAAAAATGCAAAATGTTTGTGCGTTTTTGTTTTTTCTCATTTAACACTGAAGTCCTGAAGACGACGTTTGTATTGTAATTGTAAGCAATTAAAATATAAATGTTGATTCAATGACAATTATTTACTTCAGAGTAAATTATGATTTCAGAGTCTGTGGTTGGAATGGGAGCATTTTATTGATAAAATACTCTGTGGAAAACAAAAAGAACTGCCATACGTCAATATTTTCTTTTCAATTGATTTAATATTTTTCTTCATGTCTCCCCAAACTATCTTTATCATATTTCAATAATCAATTTCTTTGTTGGAGGAAAGGGTTTTGACATTTGGAAAATTCCTTACTTTGTTGAAATTAATAAAAATAATTTACACCGCATAGTAACACGTGTTAAATATTAGTCAAAGTGTAGAATAAAAAGAATTAAGAATAATATTTCTATTATCTTCTATTCTTAAATATCTGCATTCTTATGCAGAGTAAACTTTTGAGAGAATTGTCATGTGATAAATTAACGAAACTAAACTGGTAATAATTTACAATCTTGCTAAATGATAGAAAATTATTTTATTCACTTATTTTGATTTTTTAAAAATTTCAATCAGAACGAAATAACTTCGAAAAAAATTCTTGAGAATTGTTTCAGTATTTGTCTCACATGCGTCAAAGGCCAAGACTTACAAAAACGTTATTTATTAAAATATTAAATTCGTTATATTTAAGTCTCATATTTATTATTTTAAACGTTTATTTTGCAGTCGAATAGTAATACTATGTAAGAACGTATTTGAACTCGACACACTTAATAAGTTTCATCTAAACAATGTTTTAAAAGGATTAAAGAAACAAATTAGGATTTTATCTTCACATCCAATAGTTATTAACAGAACTAATATTGACATCGGATTTCCTTCGCGTCCTTTCATCAAATCCTTTTATTTGAGATTGGACGGGAATGAAAATGATGACACACAACTCTAATTATACGATTATTCAGCCATTACTACTCAATTTGAAAATTAAGTTAGTAATAGTGTAATTTATAAAAACGATTAAGAAGTACTTTACATGAAATAATTCATTTGTTGAATAATTAAGGACAAACTGATTTTTCATGTTTCCCTTGTCAAAACATATGGTGCATACACCTGCGCTCAAAACGAATAGGAATTCGTTCATGCCACATATGACTCAATTGCAAACTGCAAGCGAAAAACAAAAACCGTTTCCAAACGAGTTTCCAACCGTTTAGGTAACACTCATCAGGTTGTATAAATGGTGGTGCAACGAACACTACAAACTACCGATCGTGCAACAAACTGGGGACGGGGTCTTGCAGTGACACTATCCACACTTTTCTCTGCGCGTATTTATTTATTCATTCATTTATTCATTTAATTATTTAGAATTATTTGTTTCCTAATTCACGCGCAGAGACGTCAACCTGGCGCGGCCGGGCCGCAGGCATGCGTGCAGTTATTGGAGCGGTGGCCCGGGCGCTTAGTGCGCCCATGTGTCGCTCGCGTGTTCCCACGCACAATTCGCTCATTTGAGGTTTTTAATATTACTAATAGCTATTAGCGTCCTATGAAGATAAATATTCGGGTGACGCGCGGGAGGTTAAAAAAGGGCGGCGCGCGCATTCCACGGGTGCACGCGGTGCGGCGCGCGCGCGGCTCCGGGCGGCGGCGGCGGCGGCGGCGGCGGCGGAGGTGGCGGTGGCGGCGAGAGACATCAGCTTACACGCGGCCCACGCGCTCGCTCCGCAGCGTTGTGTGGAGGGAGAGACAGGCACTCATTTGCTTTGCACCCTTTAAATAGCGCGAGGGTGTAGATGAGTATCTCCAAACAAATTCTAAAAGCAGAAAATGTCTGGTTTGTACTCTTCTGATAATCTCAGTTCCTTTCAAGAAGGAGGTGACCTCTCTTCTAAGACCTGCAATATTTGATACAGAGCTGAAAATAACGTGTTGATTTTAACAGGGTACGTGAAATCTTGAAACTAAGACAATTTGAATTGGTTGATTGGTGTTTGCGGGTGCGCCAGCTGCTATGATCATTCGTCCCGTGAGTGTAGTGGAGAGATGACCGGAGATGACCCTCTAAGTCGGCTTGCAAGGTTTCCCCATCTAGGTATTTCTCGTCCTGGCACAGCCCTGGGCTGTGCTAGGGCGGATCGAGCTATTCACTGCCGACTGGTTCCAATAGTGTAGTGCATGTAGGGATGAGAATAGAACAGGGACAGTGAAGGAAAGATTGCGCGTGGTCCAGTGCCCGTTCGTTGGGGTAGTGCTCTGGCACTCGCCTGGTGTTCATCGCAGAAATCAAAAGCATTTATTAACATAATACTTTTAATATAATACATTTATTGACAATAATGTGAGCTATCTGCCGAACACGACCTATCTATGCAGCTTGCCACCGACCAGACTCTAACCCTATAAACTCCCGGTCAGAGGCGCTGCAGTGTCATTAATTGGTGTCCTGTGAACATATCGCGGTACACACTGAATTGTTCATTTCAGGGTTCATGTGTATGTAGTATGAATTCCTCTTCTATATTTTGCTCCTTCTGGTGTATGCAGACTGTTAAGACTGTTTCCTCTAAGTGCACCCGCCGTGGTGCCAACCAGTCTTTCCAACCGCCGCAAGGTGGGGTATTTGGTCGATTTAGGCTGCCAAAATTATTTTTGCTATTTAATTGTATCTAAATTTACCACCTTTCTCATTCGTGTTTGTTTAGCTGATATGAAACAGTTCTGAATATGAAAAATGATGTTTTGAACTTTTTATTTGTATAAAATACAACTTCAAGAACAGAGTTCATTTTAAGGATGCCTTTATTACCATAATACATTCAATATATTACCGTTATTAACAATAATATGAGAAAGCAATAAAATATTAAGAATACCATAAAGTATCAGAAATACAATAAATAATAAAAAAAGGCGTACAAATCTAAAGAAATTTGAAAAAGAAATAATCTGCTTCTAGTAATATATACTTATTACTAACAGCAGATTATGCATACTATAACAAGGATATAGTTTCATATTACTGCTTTTAATTATTTCATATTGCCTTCTGAAAAAATAAGCATCAACAAACAAAGCTAGTGCACTGAGGTCGTTGTATTTTCCTATTCTCTAAACTAACAGAATTTCGTTTCTAATATTTCCTACCTCGTTTTGGAGATGATGTGATTCCTTCATTATTTTAGAAGCGTCACGTCTAATGTCACCCGGGTAGCATAATTCAGTACTTAGTAATTTGTAGTTTATCATAAATCTTCTGTTCTTCTTCTCTTGCTCAAATCTTGAAATTTCTTCTTTGGTCTTCCCGGTCGGTCCATTACTTTAGGTATTGGGTGTCTTTAGGTATTACTATAGGTTCCATTGAGCCAATCACAATCTTTTTAACGAACACATCTTCTTTCGTATGTGCTACGGACCACATTCGTTTTAAATCTGATTTAAAATACGAAAATTTACGGTTTATTTCCTTTATTTGTTCGTCGAAATAATTTTCTTCATATAACTAATAATTTTCTATAAATTCCAATTTCTTTTGTTAATATTAAAAAACTGTTTTTTTATTGATGCGACATGCCAAATAACTTTCTTTGAATCATTACATTGGTATCTGAATGTCCTACAACGAAATTTGCCGGAAATTAGAAAGTAAATAAACTCATGTCAAAAAATCCGTAAATCGCGTTCGCGTATAAATGGCTGTATATTATGTCAAAACGCCCGAGATCCACGCTTAATTTTTACGAAATTGTAAAATAGAGAACGCAATCTTTCCATTGTACCGAAAGTTGTAACCCGGAAACTTCACAAAGTACACTAATTAACTTACATTAATTAAAATTTGCATCATTAAAAATTGAAAAGCTTAATCTGAGCTAAAATAATTAAAATCTGTACGAAAATACACATAACGTATACACACTTACCTGCTTCACTATTCTCCATGTCTCTTCACTTCAAAATCGAATCTCAGTAGTTCGGATCTCAATTCACTGTGAAATTGAAGTCCGCACGGGGATCAAGAAAAAACGGGCGCACATACGAGTAGACTAGTTCAGACAATATGCGCTTACCATTAACGTTTGTGCAACTTGTTATTCCATGACCTTTTACCATTACGATGTAGTATTTATTTGTCCGGAATGAAATTTGCAAAATCGGCTTTTGGTCGCCTAAATCGGCCAAATGCCCCACCGTGTGTCACTCCGTTGTGACATTGTGAACACGGTCGTTATACGAAATGCTATATTATTGCATTAGTGTAACTCGTGAGACAATCGCACGTAGTCCTGTACTAGAGAAAGTGAACCCAGCCACTCCTAGATTGCGCCGCGGCTGTTGCCTATTAAGTTCGGGTCCACAGACGCACAACTAACCGGACAAGGAAAAGGAGTTGAGAGATCCTAGGAGAGGAGTTTAGGTTCGAGGGTGATTCACAGTGGAGTAAGATGTACACTGTGCCTGAACAAACAACGTCGACCCTTCTGCGTGATTCGTTCTCATAGCCTCAATATAATGTATACTTGGGCGCTCATACCCCAAGCCCATTCACACCCAAGAAAGAAAGAGGAAAAGTGTTCAAAGGAGAAAGGTGGTGCTTGGGTAGCTCACCGTCCCGGAATACACTAACAAACATCAAGGGCCGAGGCGGGATTCGAACTCGTGCATCTGTGTACGAACTCGGCTACCCCGTTCGGCTTATACGTTGCAATGTAAAAGTAAAGTTCTTGAATTGTTAAATTGTGGGAAGTAAGTAAAACCTCTGGTTGTTAAAGTCTCTTTCGTTTGTCTTTTTGTATCTGAAATATAAATGATGAGTATTATTGGTGTAATAGTTAGACCGATAGACAAATATTTGTGTGAATATGCCAACAATTTTGCCTTGCTTATTAATTACTCGCTAAATGTCATGCTCATTGTGGATGTAATTTATATATCTTTCTTTCTGGAAACCCATAGTGAAAGTGTTGACACAAGAATTTTTGTGTCTGAATTGATGTGATCTGTATGTTTAAATACCTATAATCGTGATAAAATATTTGTATTACTCTGAACTTAAGTTAATAAGCTTGTAACAAATTCTTAACAATTCGAGATCAAAATACAAGCATCAGAACTGCTTAGATTTTGTATTTGAAATTATTAACACCCACGGGTTTATTTATGATATTGCAATAATATTAGAAATAATAAAAATGATTACACAGTAATTATAAGTAATACTACATAGGACACTTGTTCACAATATGTATTCACTTGTATAGCAAACAACATAACTACTATCGTCACGAAAGAGGTCCAGGCTTTTGGACCGTTAAAATAGAGTCCAGCTTAATGTCCACGTCGCTGTCTTCCACTGATAATCGTTCTATGGATCATATCCAGAAAGATAATGAATTTTTCACCTGTATACAATATTCAATTTTCGACGACAGTTTGATCATTGAGTACCAGATGGCTTCAGAAAATGTTTGAGAGCATTGACAATACAAGTTGAAAAATAAAACATTTAACCAATAATTTTAAAAATATTTCCTCTGGTATTGATTTTTCCACTAGAAATAGTTTGCCTTTATTAGAATTCTAATATACTCTTATTTTATAAGTTAATTGTTAATATCATAAACAATAAACTACTGTGAATAATAATAGAAATAATAACGTGAGAAAAATATACGAATGAAAAATAGAGAATAAACAAGATATTTTCCTTCCGCCCCTTCTAAATTGCTTGTTGCTTAGCGATGTTCCCCCGAGTTCCCGAGTGACCAATATAAATTGAATCAGCAGGACATCTTTCCCGAAAGTTTTCGCACTGATTAAACTACTACCACAACATACAGCATATAATATTTCGTCATACTAATAATGTTTCTCTATTATGTATGATTATTATCTTTTGTTTTTCTCCATTCTTGTCTCTTTCCTCTTCTTTTGTCGCAATCTCAATTCAATTTTGTACCCATCACTGGTATTTTCCGTTGCCATCATTTTCAAGCTACAATGACACTATAAATTTCCAGTGAGATGTCACTGTTTCTCAAAACAGGAAACACCACTTTTCTGAACGTTACGTCTTGCTGGAGTAGTAGTGTCCCAAAGACGTATTTATTGTTGATTTTGAAATTTTTTCGAGTTATTAATTCACTTAATATCAAATTATGTAAAAATATCCAACTTTTTGTTTTCGACTGACGAATCTTCAAAATGTATTAACTCAGTCTGTTACTTATGCATAACTTACTGCATGCAAAATGATATTTAGATAAGTCAATTACTCTGTGCTGACGATTCCAGGTCGCTAGCAATGCTAGGTAGCATGATTTGGAGGAATTTTAATGAAGTCGGTAGTTTTTGATATCTATTTCGTATTGTGATTATCGCCAAAAGACAACGCATGACTGAGAGACATAGGAGCCTTCACTACTTATGATATTGAAGTTTTATTCTAATACATTGCAATTGCGTCATATGTTTTAAATATGTGACTCAATAATGCGTTCTTACTACTCACTAGATCTTTTAGAACTAACATTTCATTTTGTAGCTACATGCATAAATAGGTTCTCTCACCTACGGCCTAACTTAGGGAAATTTGGTTGCCCAACTGCCTGTGCCACGGGTCAGGCTACGATGTTATTTATAACATTACAGAATTTTCATTACAGCCCTCTTAAGAAGGGAATTGGAATCATACAAAACGGTAATGATTTGTTTTGAAGATGTAAAAGATTTAGTGAGCACCTTTGCTCGTTTTACTTTCATCTACTTTTTTATATTAGTACTGGCTTAAAATAATGACTTGCGGTACGACTTGTGACTGTTGCGAGGTTTACTTAGGTAAAGATGGGGTTTAAGGAACGTTTGCAAAGGGAAGTTGTTCAAAAAGTACAGAAAAATATATTTCGTCTCATGACAATTCGTTAAGAAACGTTACATAATGATTAGGTGTTCGCAAACGACCTGCAGGTCACGAGACTTATCGCAAATCTCAACATCGACTTTCACTTCGTTTTAATTTTGGAATTGCTTTTTACATGTTATGAAGCACAAATATTGTAGTAAAACTTCTTACATGAAAGTTGCGTTGAACAATTTTAAATATATATTTATTACGTGCAACATTAAATTTGTTCAACCTTTCGTTAATTATGGCGCCTGTTTGAAATTGACGGCTGCGCACGCGTTTTTTTTATTTCGTGGAACGGCAAAAAAAATGGTAAAAACTGTAGAGAATATCGTGGATGTGGTAACAGACTACAAGAACTCTTAAGTAAATGTGTTCGAGATGTCTTTCTGGTCTTTAAGACTTGAGCTTCCGAAGTAGATCTAGATATTATTCTTTATTAAGCAGCTTTTATGAAGTATATTAGGCAAAGTGGCCATGGTGGAACAGTAACGCCATTAATGTCAAGAAATGAAAAACCACGGGCGTATTAATAGCAGTTTCATCGTGGGGTGATCTAGGAGCAGGTAAATATTCACTTAACTGGCATTTCACTTTCCTTGGTACGTCAACATTTATTCGAGAACCTTCGTAAATTGAATGCGATAGAAGAATTGCATGGAGATGATCTTTTATTCTCAAAGAAAGCAAAGATATTTATCGTAAGGCGTACAATCGAATACTTTTTGACCTCCTCATAACCTTCAGAAAAATCAGATCGTTATATGCGCTGTAGATTCTACACAATAGGAAACTAATAATTTTTTGAAGTCAGTGATCCCTAACGACACGTTTTGTGCAGATGTAATAAAGTCTTGATGTACAAAGCTAGTATAATAAACTGAAGAATTTAAATTAGCGATGGAAATTAGGTATGATAGTATTTGGGATGCACGTTATTATCTAAAAATTTTCCGTTTGAGATAATTTACGAATCACTTTTCTACCAACTTGTATCATAGTGTTATCAACGATAGTGTCTTTACTTACGAAATAAAATTAACAATTTACAGTGTAACAATCCGACATCTCAAAAACCTAACTGAGCACCCACAACAACCTGGAAGTAACATTTGTCCATGCAATGCACTTGCATATTCAAATCAGACAAGTACTGTTAAATCTTTAGTAAACACTCTAGATTTTATGACCTCTTCCGAAAAAACACTACTCGCAAACACTTCTCAAAGTCCTTTCTTAAACGTGATATCATCCGTATTCCATTCTTCTTGGTGTTTTGAATGATTCAGTGAAGACGTACTATGGTACATTAACCTTGATCTAAACATAGTTCTGCTCATTCAAATAAGCCCTTGATTTCAAAAACAATTATATCTCCAGAACGAACTCGACACAAAACTTTCTCTTGAATTTCCATAAAATTGTCGAATATATTCACGTAACCACTGATGTTTTAGAGTTATAAGACCGGTGTTTTGTGATGATTTTTCGAGAGATGCAAGCAGCAGAGACTGTCTAGGAGCCAGAAAGTTTATGATTTATTAGAAGGTGAAATTGAATATGTTGGGGCAAATGGGTGTTCAAAATAAAAATTATAGTAATCTGCATTGGAATAAGACGCAGGGAAATCAGTAGAAACTTCGAAAATCTATCGTTAACCTCTCATCTGGCGAAAAATTAGTAAACGGAATTGAAACACTGTGTTGCAGATGACCACTGGAACACAGAACCTCATATTTTAGAAGTCTTGATAAACGTAAGTGTTCGAATAATAAATTATTTTTCTGCTGGACCTTTAATGTGTCGAACAAAGTTGAAGCAATTAATGCCAATCACTGATAAAGATTATGCTCTCGTAAGAGCAATAGGTGGAAACCCTAAAATTGTTATAATTATCTCATTATGGTTTTTGAAATCTATTGTCTCTTAATTTGCCAGTGGGAAAATTAACCCTTGTATGTTCTCCCTCCCCCATGAATGTTAACTGAATTCGGAAGATACAAAAAGGCACGTGCATTGTTTAGATATGCCTTACATGAAGCAATAATTTGCCCATACAGCAGTCCAACAACGACTACAGCATATTCTTGATTAACGGAATCTTTCGGACGGGTCTCCTCTCAGACGGCTTTCGAGCTGGCAGCACTCAGTCCGTAGTTGTGCGGGCAATCGACGTGGAAGGGAGGGAGCGGAACGGGAAAGTGACAGTACTTCATCCCAGAGCGCTAGCCGCCTCCGCACTCAAAGTGTGTGCCCGTCATTACAACACGCACTGCCCGCCGCCACCGCCGCCAATGGACTTTGAAGTGTAGGCGGGCTTCCTCTGACCACTGCCTGCCGGCCCTCACGTCGAAGCCAACTCCGGGCCCAACGCCACCACCACTACCGTGCCAACACAGTCGCCGCCGTCGCCGCCACCGCCGCCACCGCCGCCACCGCCGCCACCGCCGGAGCCGCCGTTGCCGCCGCCTCCGCTGCCGCTGCCGCCGCCACCGACACCGCCACCCCGCCGCCATCGAACGCGCGTTTAGAACGCGGACGTCGTGGCGATTTTTCACCGGCTATTGGCAGGTCCGTCCGAACCTCACGGCGCAGCGCAACGGTTGAGGGGGCGCGAAGCGCGTCCAGGCAGCGCCGCGGGTTGCCGGTTGGAGCCTGGCGGGCTGCATGTTTGGGTGTTTATGTGAGTGTTTTCATCTGCGTGACGTGATGGAGGAGGAGGATTAAGTGAGCCATCACATAAGCAGGAGGGGGTTGCACCGCAGCTTGCGGCATAAGCACACTGTAACTTATTTATCGGTTGCGAAGATCACGTTTGGAGGTTCACCGAGATGCATCGTATTAAGTTTGAATGCCCTCTTCCCCTATACCTTACACTGAGTAAGGATTTTAGATTATTTCTCCACAATTATTTAATATGAAAGTACGAGCATTCTGCTGAATGGTATTTAAAAGTTTGTTGGTCTTTGAAATTTTAAAACTTTCCAAAAACTCACATGTTCTGCGTTCGTCAGGTATACCAAACTAAATAAAACTGGATTTTCATTTTAGTCACTCGTTAAGACTCGTTATTTTGTGTGTCTGAAGTGGTTAGTCAGTTGATCTTGTGACACTCGCCTGGTCTGTATCTCACGGCGAACCTTCGTCGACGAAACGCAATATTACATAAACACGGTTTAAGGGAATTTTTTCCACGAATGAATGGAGCGTTTGTACAGTTTTCTAGTATTATGGATAGGTGCAAGGTAGGTAATTTTTAATAGAGGAATCTAGATTTTATTCAAAGATGTACACAACTAAGTCGGGTTGTTGGAGTTACGAATGTATGTTCTCACAATTTACGTGAGGCTAGGCATTTGGCTCTGTCCATCCGTTTGGCTCTGGGCATTTTGTTTATAAAGGCACGGTATTGCTTGGCCACTACTGTTTTATTTTTAATCGTTCAAACTAGACACAATGTTTCCGCTCGCGTGAGTGGTAGAAGGAGGCTCAGATTATACGGATAGCGGACATTGTGAACTTCGCACAAGCAAGTTGCGAGTTACGTACGTCTATCAGACGATGATGAACGAATGACCAGCGACAACAAAATCCACCTACACGATAATATTTTTAAGACTATTGCCAAAGATGGATTAATTTATTTTCCATCTTCAGAGCCAAATACCAAATACTACAATTACACCGTAGATTGTTGCTAATCCACACGGTCCTTGCATAAAGGTGGCAGATTAGTGAGAGTGCATAAAACGTTTGTAGAATATATTGTAAACATATCTGTACTGTTTATGTCACGTGGTTTACGGTATTAATCCAAATATTACAATTAATGTCACTTAACGCCGATTGTATGTGACTGATGTTTCATCGGTGCGTCAACCATGTTACCACTTAGGCGCCATCTATTCTGTCGGCTAAAATTAGAAAGAAAAAATTGGCAGGAGAAGCGGCCGGATTACTGAAAGCGTGGATTACATATGGCCCGATTAGCGACCGGGCAGCGCGCGCCCAGCCGGGGGATTCAGGAAAAGTGAGACGCCTTCTCATAGAGGTCTGGACCGGGCGAGGTAGGAAGAACATTTACCTTTTATATTTTTTAGTACCTCCAATAGTCTTATTCTAATTTAATTGCTTTTACTAATCAAACTTTCAATAAAATGTATTATAACGACATTTATTTGTTTCATAACATTCAGACAAGCGATAAGATGCACTCTAAGACGTTTCGCCATCCTTTATTAGTCAAAAATTTAAAAATGGGAAGAAAAGTAATATGGTGCTCCCGAACTGGCGATATACGTAGTAATCCCCCGCGAGTCAGCATTTTTATTTATTGCATTGCTTAAACGCCTCCGCCATCCTCTTGGTGTCTGCCGTTGTTATCAAGTTTATTGTCAGGGAGTATTAGTGAATTCACGAATAACTTCATCCTAACTTGTCTTTTTAACCTGCCACGTGCAACTTGTTAATTTTAATCAAACAATTCAAATATTACAGCTGGTTCAACTGAAATTCCGGGCAAGTACACCCTTGAATTTAATGCCCCCTAAACATTTCGGGGCAGAGATGCCCGTAGTCGCGGCCATCGCGGAGTAGGGTCGGGTGCCGGGCTTCGCCAGGTAGACGAGGCGGCAGGTGGGGTCCGCGCGAGGAGCGGCTTCGCTGGGCGAGGTGTGGAGAGGTGAAGCGGAGTGGGGTGAGGCGAGGCCAGCCAAGGCAAGTCGCGTGACGGGGGGAGGCCCTC